>JAVQJG010147413.1:0-17002 GCA_036024015.1 Craterocephalus amniculus
AGCATTATAAATCCCAGCAGCCAGACAGTAAACATGAACAAAATAAAATAAATACAATAATAAAATAAGTCTGTTATGGTTTTAGACTACATCTTATTTATTCGCGGACATAATGGATAACCCTCCAAGAATATTACTTTTAACTCACGTTGCTTTGAGAAATCAGAGTTATGTTGAGACTCACGGTACCGCGGTGACACTAGAAGCTGCGACAGCCCGGGGGAGAGCGTTCCCCGCATATTCTGCCCATATGTGCAGTGGCGTAATGCTGGATGCATCGGTGGCCGCCGCGGGTGTCGCACACGGGTGCCGCGCGCACGCACGCATCCAGGAGCTACAACATTTTAGCGGTTTATTCTCTAAAAATATACTAAATGATGTCGTTGCGAGTAAATAATGGACGCTACCCACTCAGCACACTTGGATTACATTGGACGAGCAGTTTGGAGGAACATTACCAAGTTTTTGCGGACTTTTATGGAACTTCTACGGGGTGAGGCAGAGCAACTGCTCCTGCTGCACTCAATGCAGCCGCCTTCACCGAGCTGTTTGGCTAGCAGCTGGCGGATGTACACATCTCACGTCTGGTTCGTCGGTACCATCCGTACTACCGGTACTACCGGTACCATAAAAATACAGGTACCGACAGTACGACCGTAGCACTGGTACCGACTTGGTACCAAAGTACCAAGTACCGTGACAACACTAGTAAAGAACACATATTTCTTTCACAAAAAACATCTTCTTTAAAAGTTATATGTGTTCAGATTCTTACAGGGGAACCGTATACCAACACCGCTCCATCTGATATGTTTTTCTGAAGGTTTTGCACAGTTAGACTAGGTTTTAATTCGCCTCTCTACCAGTTTTATGAGTTTTTTTTGCCATTCATTCTTTAACTGTGCCTCCACAATTACTTTCAGCTGTGTCACTGTGTAAATATAATAGACATAACGAGTCAGCTCTTGACCTTGAGATGGTCAGAATGGGCCTTTCTCTTCACATTGCATGAAAACACAAAGATAACTCTTCAGTCTTTGGCTAGCTGCCTTTTGACTCTTGTTCTAACAGTTGGAAGTCATCAATACACATAATATAAAAGATTGAAGTCAGCATAGGCCCAGAAACGTCCAGATTGTCTCACTTAACCAATATGAAGGAACTTCAACAGTCACTGAAAAAATACCAACGTGCTACTGTGTTTAACAGACTGGAGAGGGTGCATCATGACAGGTGAAACCAGACGTACTGACAGCGCGTGACACAGATGAGAACAGAAATGGTGACACTTCAGCTACATGCGACGACTATTGTTTACACCGAGGCTGCAGCCTGCAGAACTGTCTAAACACAAAACACAGGTTCATCTTACATCACTGGTGACTTCCTGCAAAAAAGTCTGAAGGATTCAGCCTCACTTTGTCGTCTTTTTTTTTTGTTTCTTCTCGAACTGATTCTAAGTTTTATATTCTGTAATCCGCTTCTGTTTGTACTCGACCTGCTTTTCAGATCCCATCTTGCTGTCTGATGTGGGAATGATGCTATGCAATTATATGCTTGTCTGTAATTACCATGACCCCACATTCCACTTCCTCTCTTTTTAAAAAGACTTTTAATTATCTAAAAGTCCCTATTAAAACCTTGGTTATAATGATAAACTTTTGATTAAATTGATTAAATTATTGATTAATTATGTGGCTATGTATGTGTGTATGTGTTTGCATTTTTAGAATAAATGGACATTGTCAAGTTTGTGACACCGTGAGGCAGAAACTTCATTTTGCTACCTGAAATGCTTCCCTAACATCTTTTTGTCCTTTCTGCGGGCATCCATTACAAACACAAGGATGTGCAGCTAATTAAAAAAGTCTGTGGCATAAATTGTGAAAACAAGTGTTAAGAACTTAAAATTGTATAAAAAGAACTAATATCTGCATTGTCCAACTCTTTTTTTAAGCCTCACTGTAGACAAGTGATTGCCCCAATAAGCATATATAAATATGAATATTATTCTTCTGATGCTCGCTGGAAAGGTTGTAATTCTAAATATCTGTAATAGAAGTGGGATGTTTTTAATCATTCACGTGCATTTGATGTTGCCATGGCAGTTAGCCCGAGAGCAGTTATTCACACCAGCCATGCCAGACTAAAGTGCTCCTGAATATTCATGAAAGTTTACAATGAAACAGGTCACCACGCTGCTCATGCTGCTTGTAAGATTTCAGCTTTTTGATGCTGCCAAAGGCCATTTCATATAACTTCAACTCAAGCCTTCAGCTAGGATAGCAGTCTCATTACTGATTTTTGGTAATTGCATGTCTTGTAATTACCTGGCACATTTCTTTCTCCTGACATTCCAAACTCCACCCTTCTTGTTAATTCAGATAATAAATCCATCAAGAAATAGAAGAAGACGGCACCTGAGGTTTTATTATCTTTATCTGGCTGAGGAGTGGATCATGCTATGCTAAAGTGGCCCTATCTATAACATATTAAATAACTCAAAGTACCAAATCAACACTGTAATGTTGTTATAATTTAAATGTGGCATTAAATGGGAGTAATAGAGTGCCAGATTGGAGGTGTGAGTATTTCTGTAGATAAGGTTGGAGTGAGCTTGCCAAGATAAAGGTGTGAGCAACTCTTGCACATCTAACGCATAAATGAAGCTTTAACTTCAATTACCTACAGTATTATTATACAGAATATGTCTTTAACACCTTCTTTTCATATTGTTTTCTCTTCGAATGATATTTTTGACAGTTTTAACATTTGGTTTTGGCAGGTGTAACACAGATAAAATCTATAATCCTAGTTCAGAAATAGGCTGTAGAGTACAGTGTGGAATGTATATTCTCCATCTGAGGAATCTGCTGTGATTTAATCAGTATATCTGCTCCCATTCTCTGTGAATGAGCTGTTTAGGAAAAGAAAATTTTAAAATTTGCCTTCTCATTGTTCCACTTATGCACTCCATTAATAGTCTAGCAGCAGTCTTAAAAGGCCTTGTTGTTACGTCAGCAGCTCTCGTTCAGCAGGTGATTAGATCAGAGAAAAACGCCGCCCGGGCTGCATTGTCAGCAGGCGTGATGTCATTGGTGCGAGCTAAATGTCAGGGTGAGATTTATAGAGAATGAGCAATGTCAAAAGTGAGAGCAAAGAGCGGAAAAATCTGCTCAATATAAAAAAAACCCAAACTATCTAGTTTATTAACAACTGAGCTGTCATTTGCACTTTATGTTTATTTTATTTTGATTTCCGTGGGAGAGATTTCTAATTCCTATGAATGCTTTTAAAGCATACTTGGTGCGACTTGGGCACCACCTGTGCCAAAGCTGAAGATCTCCTGGCTCTCAGAACCCCAGTGAAGTGCAGTGAGTCTCAGCTGTGGCTCAGGCAGCCCCTGAGTGTCATGTTTCCCTCCAATCAAAGATGGAAGGGTACATCCCCATCTGCTGTGACTATTATTTCAGTGTGGACTTTCAAAAGGGGCATGATCTCCTATTACCTCTGCCAAGGCGCAGAGGTTATGTTTTCATTCGCGCATGTCTGTCTGTCTGTGTCTGTTGACAACATAACTCAAAAGGTTATGGACATATTTTGATTTTAATTTTCAGGAAATCACAGAAATGGGATAAAGGAACAGCTGACTAGAGTTTTGGGGGTGATCCGGATTAAAGTCTGGATTCAGGAATTTTCTGAAGGATTCTTTACAGATGGGAGAGGGGGATAATTTAGCCATTACAGCTTCTAACTAAACAGATAATCATTGGCCAAAAAAAGGGAAAAAATACAAGATGACATCATGTTATAATCCCACATTGTTTGACCCGGATCATGTTGATATTCCGGATCTGGTGTTCCAGGGGATTGTTTGGCCTTTTGGGGTAACTCAGGTGACTAACAGCATAGCTTTTTAAACACAGCTGAGTCAAAAGACTGGGAGGAATATCTCAGCTTTATTTCTTTATCTATTCTAATATACTTGCATGGAAATCCCCCCCCCTCCCTCATTTGTTGGTATGAGTCTGTGAGCGTCTACGCACGTTGGTACACAAGTGCAGTCCAGCAGCAGCTTGCTTTTTTTTAAGGGTGTTGATGGTTTCCATTGAAAGCTCACGACATCTCAAAGAGCAGCGTAAAATTGGCAAGTGAGGGGGAGTTAGCATGCTGAGGCCTTTGCCACCTCATAGCTCACTGGCTGAAGATGTCTGGATTTATTCTGGGAATGCTACATTTGAGCGAAATAAGTGGGAAGGCAGTTCCTTTCTGCTCTATGTCTGAATACCCTCCAGGGGTGTCAGTCTCTGCGCTGCTGTTCAGTGAAGAGAAAGAGGGAAAGTCAAGGTTTGGAAGTCGTACTCTACCCTGTTTTTACCTGAATGTCACCGTGCTTTAAGGATTTTCTGGTGTGGGGCTAATACACATTACAAAGATATGCTACAAAAAGACAAGAACTGAGAATTGCCTACTTTAACTAGTATAGTTTGTCATTAACTGTAAAGGTTGTGTTCACGACTCTGCTTGTTTGTCATTAGGCACAGCCAACACCTGAACACTCTGTTTTCCCCTGAGACCCACTTTGCCAGCATCAGATGCTGATATGGGAACAGTGTACTCCCTCATGGTCTTTGCTGCCTCCCAGACACTGTACACCAGACAGTCAGGACAGCCGAGACTCACACAAACTGACAGGCATGCAGACTGATGCCGAGACACATGGGTCTCTGGGCAAGTTGCTGGGCAGACAGAGGGACAAGTTCAAGTGAACAGTGAAGGTTAGAGGAGACAGATGGGGAGCGAGATGTCAATGAGGTACCCAAGGTGTCACGGTGGACTCACCTGAAAAGATAAAGTAACACTTTTTATGAAAGCATGAAAAATAATAAACTTTTTAATATAATAAACTCTTTATGCCGACAGACAGCTTATGTCACTGAGTTATCTAATGTGATACAAATACTCAGAAAGCTTAAATACAGTCCAACACACAACTGCTTATGCCTGAAAAATAGATTTTATTTGATATTAAAATTAAATTTTAAACGTACAAAAGTTTTTATGTATAAATTCTTCAGGAAAAATCTGGTTAATTAAAGCAACTACAGGTAAATGGTTACTTTTTCTATATTGTTTGCATAAAAACTGTAAATATATATATATTAATATATATTGTCTTTTAAACACAATCTGGTTTGGACATTTTCCAAAAATGTTTGAACTGATTTAAAATAGCTCTCATGTTAAACGTTAGGAAGCATGTCTTTTCAACAGTAAAACAATAGTAACTGGGCACAAATATCAAGGATTTAACTGGTGGCCTCTGACTTGTAGCTTTTAGTTTTTATCTCTGGCAAACAGCTTCATCGTTGTCAGTGTCATATTCATGCCTAGAGCACACTCAGCTGATTCACTAATGGATGAGTTGATCAGCAGAAAATAAATCTTAAAGTATTTAGATAACTAATCATTATTTTAGATTTTTTCTGATTTCCCGCATCCCTGCTTTGGAATAAATGGGTATAGATGATGACTAGATGGACATAACATCTGTTAAACAATTTAAATGCAGGTAAAATGAGAAAATTTTAGCTGTTACATCTGTGAAACTAAGTTTGCCTCCATATTTCTTGGCCAAAATGAGCAGACAAAAAAAAAACAAAGATAAAAAAAAATAATAGGAAGGCAAAGTAATTTTTTATGTTTTGAAGTCCTACTTTTGTCACTAAACACATTGTTCAAGCTAATAGGTCAGAATATGCATATTATTGCCTTTTACCATCACTGAAAGATGTGTTTAAATAAGATAAAGTTTGTTAATGTAAAAAAATATTAGTGACAGACAACTTTTGGAGGATAGAACAAGCTTTGAAAAATGTATGGAAGCTCCACTGCCAGATAAACATGGAGAGTTTATGCCAGCTGGAGGTCACTGGTGTTTTGATCCAGTTGTTTCTTTGTTTGTTTGTTTTTTTTTGTGAACAGCAGACAGTGTTACATCCCACATGTGCGACTTTATCTGGAGACGCTTTGAGTTCATTGTGTTGGTTTCTGTTTATCTCTTTATTTTTAGGGAATCCTGACGATTCCATGAACACAGTAAGCAGAATGCTGAGCAGCACCCTGAGGCACATACCCAATTCACGATGGCTTAAAGTGGCTTACAGGAACTTGCATCACAACACCTAACAACACGCTCTTTCCTTTTGTTGTGTATTACCCAGGAAAGGTTTGTAGCACGCTAAAAGAAATGGGCTTGCCTTTGTTGTGTTTTTTTTGTTGTTGTTTTTTAAAACTCCATTGATTTTAGTGATTGGCCACTTCACACCCACAGATCCCATCTGTGTGAACTCTTGCAATCAGTGTTGGTGAAGGAAGGAGTTTTTTTTTTTTCCTGAAATGCTGCCATTTTTCCATTGATTGCACATGTTTGATAATGAAGAAAAACAGCATTACTACTCAGTCGAGGGCTGTGCTGTTTTTCTTCCCACACATTACGTCATAGTCAGTCCAGCCCTTACCAGGTTTTTAACATCTGCGGCAGCAGCAGATGTTGCTGTCCTCTGACTGTCTTAACAGCTGACTGCTGCGGCAGAAAGGTCATCGCAGAGATATATGATTAGCTACCACAACTTAACACAGGCTGTCAAATCAACTTGGCAGTATGTTAGCTGCTAACCTTCCGGGTCAATCAGGCTGAAAAATTATTTTTAGAATATATGATGTATGAACAGCTGTAGTTGTTTATGTACAGCATGTAAGATGAAGTAATTCATTTTGCAGCACCAGTGGAACGTACAGTCTTCACTTACACCCTTTTCAAGCTTAAGAAAACTGCTGCAGGTGAAATATTGACATATTCTTGCGCATTTATATGAGCTACAAACATCACTGAGGTGTTCAGTGTGTTAGCTGTCAGATTATTCCTGATTAAAGCAATTTAAAAAAATAAAACACAGCGTGGCTTATGTTTGGCTCTGATCTTTTGAATCATTGCCTCGTTTGATGTCTTTTTACTTGAGCAAAACTGTTTTATTTGTGTCAGCGGGAGCTAACTTTCAGAATGAAAGCTAATGATACCCGCAGAGCTCGAATCCTGCTGTCATTCGGTTTCATGTCCAGATATGAACAATAGCAGCCATAGGGACACAGTTGGACTGATTCAAGTTGAGATGAATGGTTTAAGTTGGCCTAGAAAAATAATCAAGGTTGGTATTGTTTTTAAGTTTCTAACTAACATTTGACTCAGTACTGGGGGAAAATGATAATTTCACCCTAAGCTGTGCAACATTGTGCAAGGAGGGCAAAAAGAAAAAAAAATACGAATAAGTGATTTAACTTTAAACACAACAATGCCTTCTGTTTCAAGGTGCATTTATACCTATTTGCACTCAAACTATGCATACATATTAAAATGTATGTTTACAAGTGCTATAACAGTGAATCTGACGCCCAACGTGTATGAAGATTTTACTTTTCAGTCTCACATTTTGCTGTGATTTTGGGGGTATACTGAGAGAGTCAGTTAACATGCCACTGTGTGTGGAGGTGTGTGACTGCACTTGAATACATATTGGTTTGGTGTGAGAGTGTGTGTGGGTGCATAAATGTTTGCCGAGCTCCTCCTGCCTCGCTCCAGGCAAAGCTGGCAAAGGGAAGAATCCGTGCTGCAGAATCGAGCTGCACTTTGCAGGACGCCAGCCTCGCTGCGGCTCCGGGGGACCTGAGCTGCTCTCTATCTCCTGACTGACAGGCTGCTGCTGCTGCTGAGCCTTGCAGCTGCATGCATGTGTGCTGCTCCTTCTCTCTTCAGTGCAATCAGGCACACTGATAACCGCGGCAAGAGCGAGGCCGGGGACGGAGAGCAGCAAAGCGGTTGACGATGGTGTGGGAGACAGCAACGTCTGCGGCGCTAAATAATAAATGTGGCATATTGGGTTTTCTGCGAGGCGAGGGTGGAACTCTGTTCCTATAGTGGTTTCACACATGCTGCTTACCTGGGGACAAAGAGTCGAGTACAATTAGGGCTGAGCTGATTAGCTATTTCACTCATTACTTGATTGACATTAATCATTGAAGTAATTTGCCTATGAGAATTCCTCTTGATAGCACCTTCTTAATATTTTCTTTCTTCTATTATGCAAATCTACTTTATTAAAACAAAACGAGAAGGAAGACATTATATATATTAAGCTCCCAGCTCCTGAAATAAACTGAAAACTCAGCAGTTTAACATTATGTGCACCATTAAGTGTCAACTTATCGTAAAGTCTTGATGTAAAATTACATTTGCAAACGCAGACTTTTCATTAACAAGTGACACTTTATCCTCTCTCTTGTCTTCCCTCCCTTCCTCTCCCTTGTTTTTCTTGTGTTTCTCCAAGAAGGTGATGCTTCCAACAGGAGCGGCGTTCCGGTGGTTCCAGTAGGACTCTTGCTCCACTCCCAACCCAAAGCTCTGCCATCAAGTGCAATGCCAATTCCTGGATTGTGTCCGGAACAGACACTGGTTAATAAACAAACTAGAAACAAATAAAATTATACAAAAAAAAAAAAAAAAAAAATTAACAAAAAAAAAAAAAAAAAGCAGAAAAAGATATCAATCAGATAATGGATGCACCTACTTATTCCTTGAACCAAAAATGAAGCATCTATGGCAACTTTCATTCCCTTTTCTATGTTTCCATTTTGGTACCTTTTGTCCTTTTTCCCAGCAGGTTTTTTTCTGTCGCTTGAACATGAAACTGCTCATTGCCAGAAACAGAAATGACGGACTGAGTGTGGACAATCAACTAATTTCTGTGTTTGGTGTTAATGTTGTTCATGTGTGGAAAGATACAGTACTTGTGTAGAGAATGTAAAATTTACAGCTATATTTTAAAACTAGTGGCTAATGGCAAACGTTATTGTAATTCCTCACCATTAAGTTACTTAAACCCACGTCTATTTTATGATTATTCTGTCAAAGGGTATAGTTTTCAGACTGATCGGTGGATGAACTGTTTTGAAAGACAAGAAAATGTTTCAAGTTGTGATGCTGTCAATTTCAGATTGAAATGAAACTGACGATTATTACTGGGCAGAGCTCCAGACAGCCTTCACTGGGTTGAAGCTGCTTTTTCGCCAGATCCGTCACTACTGTAATCTCCTCAATATGCCCTCCTCTGCATTTCTAAACTTTTCCTTTTTAGTGAAACTGGCAGCCTTATGTTACTGTGGCCCTACTGAGCATGTGCCAATACTGCTCAGGGCAATAGCACCAAGAGACAGCACTTGCGCTGAGTCTACCCTACTGAACGCACTGAGAAAAGATTGCATTTTTTTTTTTAAAAGATTGTTTGTTTATTTGTTATATTTTCATGATTTTGTTATGTTGCTGGGTAGCTACAGCTTTGAAAAAATAACCAATCTTTGTATTTGTTTAGAAAATTGGACTGGTTTTGTGAATAAAAAGGAATGCATGTATTCGTGTCAAAATTTAAGGTTCTGATGTTTGTCTAGTTGTCTTATCTGCATGTATTTAGTTTTTTTTTGTTTTGACTGACTAAAAAAATATTAAGTATACATTTTCCACGGGTTAAGAGACATGTTCCCTTTTCTTTTCTAACTGGATGCT
Organism: Craterocephalus amniculus; assembly: GCA_036024015.1. Lineage (NCBI taxonomy): Eukaryota > Metazoa > Chordata > Actinopteri > Atheriniformes > Atherinidae > Craterocephalus > Craterocephalus amniculus. The sequence continues at coordinate 9,617 of JAVQJG010147413.1, forward strand.
ATGGAAAAAGTCCTGCTCCAGCAGAAGTCATTAAAGTGAAGCAGGCGGTGGTATGGATCACCTTGATGTCCTTGGTTTGACTGAGATCTCTCGGTCGCTGCTGATGTACCACAGTATATACTCCTAAACTGGAATGATGGAGCCTTACGGCGCTAAAATACAACATTGATTTAAAATATGTTTGGCATTCAAAGTTAGAAAAACAAACTGAAAAGCACAACAGTGATTTCTGATGGTAAGTTGTGTCACTAAATTGGGCTGAATGTGACGCAAAGTTTGGATGAAGACATGGATAAGTAAAAATGTGGTGGGTCTCATGTATACAGCAATTACTGACTCCAGCTCCACTAACTATTTCTCTCTGCAATTTTTCTCTTTTGGTCAGTCCGTGTTTGTGCAGGTGGGAAAGTAGATGCAGATTTCCGCCTCAGTCAAAGAGCAGAGTCAATGTAATTAGCGCCATCGTGGTGGAAGGCCCAGTATGGTGGGCTTGTGTACGAGCTTGTGATCAGCTCGTACACAAGCCTCCTCCATCCACCCCCACCTCCCCCTCGGTGACAGCGCTGGGCTAGTGCCATCGCCATGGCGATGGTGTGTATGTGTGTGTGTGTGTGTGTGTCTGGGGGTGGTGGCTAAGGCCTTTCATTATTAATGTGCACCACGGCATCCTTACCTCCTCAGAGCCCGCACAGCTCACTGCCTGACCTGCCATCCAAGGGAGAGGAAGAGGGGAGGGGAAGGGAGGGAGGGGGGGTGAGCTGAGCAGGCAAAGATAAAGAAAGAAGTGAGCCGCAGAAAGAAAAAGAAAGCACGACTATTGCTGTGTAACGGAAGCATTTGGGTGTAATTCATGCACTTTTCTAAAATTATTAGGATATCCCAGATTGAGATCTTCCTGACGGCTGTGGAGGCTCTGGGTGTGGCTGCAGGTGACTGCAGCTCCTTCCTGCTGAGGTGCAGAAGCCCAGGGGGTGGAGGAAGCAGGGAGGGGTCATGTGCTGGTGGTTTCGGTTTTCTCCGATGCAGCGGGGTGTACGGCTGGTGAACAGGCCTGTCACACTGGGAAAATCCTGGAATCTTATCGCCGCCTCACAGACACTGAGCCGCACTGATCTACTCACCCTTGTTGCCAGCAGAAATGGCCCTTCCCCCCATCCAAATGCCCCAGCTCAGGCTGGCCCCTTCGCAGCTCCGTCGCCACCTTCTACGAAACGGGGGTGATAGCAGGAACTGATGCAGTTCAATTGTTGAGGAGGGAGGAATGTTGCTTGTAAAATGTAACCAGCAGGAAGAAAAACAAGTCTCACAGGCCAGTCGGCAGCACCGAAGAGTTGGTTTTACTCTGCAACAGTTACTTGGAATCCAAGTGACAATGATTTGCTCAAATCGGTATATGCACATGTATTTCTAGAAAAAAAGACAATTTTCTGAAAGATATTTATAAAGCACATTCTCACTAATCAGAGTGGAAATTTCATGATGTAAGAACACAAACTACCTGAACATGACACCTCATGTTCATATGAGATGGAGAAAAAGGGCCAGGCTCTCTACACTCCTCTTTGTAGAATAAATAATGTTTCATCTTGTTTGAGAGAAAAAGTTTGATTCAATATGTTCAATGTAAAATCTAAAAAAACCAAAAGGGTAAAAACAAACAAAAAAACGTGCATGCTTTTGGGAAGATGTGCTACTATCAACCTCTTTTCCCTGCAGCCGAGAGACATTTTAAGCATGACAAAGCCAGACCTCACTCTGGACAACTTACAATAGCATGGCTTCATAGATGCAGAATGTGTGTTTGACTGCCCCGCCTGCAGTCCAGAGATGTCTCTTTTAAAAAATGTTTAGCACATTATGGGATCAAAATCAGACCACAACCACCAACAATTTAGCAGCAGAAATGTTGCATTCAGCAGCAATGAACACAAATTCCTCTTGCAGAACTCTAAATGTTATGTCCCCAGTTCACAGATTATTCTATGTGTCATTAAAAGCAAGGTTTGTAACAGAATGATAAGCATGCATAGATCCCAGTGGCTTAGTTGTTCCTGGGATTGGACTCTTCTGCATCTGTTATTTCACCAGTTATCTGTTGGAGCCGTTTCTCCATTGTGGGGCTATAACCCCGTATGTTCCTATGACCAAAGGCGCTGCTGTTACCTTCCCCTTCCAGGTTTTCTCTACCTTTTGATTCTCCACCTCAACTTCTGACTTATGCACAAAGTTTAAGCGAAAGCCTGAAAGCTGAAGGCAACAGTAATGCCTATGGTCATCATCAGAGCACAAGTGGCAGTAACGCACTGCGGTCAGTGGTGTATCTGGTATATTTGAGGGAAGTGTCTTTCCCAATACTGCCAGAGGTCTGATATGATGACAAATTATAATCTTAAAAGAAAAAAAATGTAAACACAGAAGTTATAGAAAATCTGTGGGTTTTGTGGGATGACTCAATATACAAAAATGTGTTTCACTTTTTGAAATGATTTATTGAAAAAATATTTTTTTGTGATATTCAAATTTAATGATATAAAGGTTTATATTTACTCAAGATGAATAGTAGTATTTACAGAAAAGCACAGTTAATTCTTTATACATAGCTTTGGTTTATTACCAATGTATTGAAAGTTTCAACTAGATATTTAGCAGTTTAAGATGTTTGTCATTTAAAGATAACTACTAAAGATTTCTGAGGGAATATTAAGTAGAGACAACTGGTAATACTTGATTTACATAAATGTACAACAAGATCCCCAAAGAGACACAGTTCTGGCTCATGTACAGAATGGAACAATGTATTATGTTCAATGTCACCCAAAGCTAAAAAATATATATAGAGGGGAATTCACATGCATTTGTATTTTCAGAGGTATCTTGAATAATCTGCTCTTCATAGACAGCAGTTTTTACAAATAAGTTCCAGTAAAATAATGACTTTTCAGCAAGAGTGAAGCTAAAATTAATTGTTCCAACAATTCATCAAGCAGTGAACCAGACAGTTTCAGATGTCATCGTGTTAGCATTAGCAGCATGATTTCATAGCAAACACTTGTCAACGGTTTGGGTCAGCTACTCTAAAGTCGATATAGGAACAGTTTACAGGGCTCACAAAAGTTGCTTCTACAACAACTTGGAAAGATGAAGTTATTAGCAAAAGCCACATTACTTCAAATTTACCACCCCCCTCCCTACACTTAAAATATTGTGTCCAAAAAAAGTCATTAGCATCTTAGCTTCAGGTATAAATGATGGAGTGCAGCATACATGATCAGGGTCTTTATCATTAATTGGCTGATGACAACAGATCAGCTCAAACTGAAGTGCTGTAAGAGTGCATTCAGATGTCATAACTTACCCGTCCAGAATAAAACCTGTAGTGCACCTCCAGGAATTCAGTCAGCCAAGACACTTATTCAAAATCCTTTTATATCCTGAAAGACACTACTTACTATTATATTTATTTATTTATTTATTTTTACCTTTGGTTGCAAAATTATGTTACAGCCAAAATGGCAAGCCAGAATAATGAGGCCAGTAGGGGGGTGATATAAGGGTTCTGTTTAATCTGTCTTTCACAAACAACCCTGGCTGATGAAGATAATATACAACGCACATTTTTATACACATCAGAAAAGAAACATATGACATCCCTGAGAGGTAGGGCTTTATAGTGAGGTAAAGATGCCAAATAATAATGGACACATTTAATTTTCAGTATAATAAATAAAGCCACCATAACAGTACACCCACACAAATCTCCACACAACAGACAAAAGTAGCTAGTGTGCCTCTGTGCAGTATCATTTTAAATTTCAATGGAATCAAAGTGGCATCCTCTCTTCTTTTCCCCCTAAATTAGTAGTATGAAACCTCTGTAATCAATCAAAAATAATTCCTGAAGCAAACCTACTGAAGAATTGTTTCTAAAGTCCAAAACTAGTGTGACATTAGCAAACAAAAGCCTTGTGATCACAGTAATTTTGAATGCCCCTGTGCTTTTCAGGTAACTTGAAGGCATCGGCAGTGATCTGTAAACACAAGATGTTTATTAATGACTTTTCTTATAATGATGTGAAAGTGCTCTATGCAAACAAAGTTCGGTTAAAACAGATTGAAAAATTATTTGGGTTTAACAGAACTTCAGTGACAGCTCAGATGAAAAACAGGACACAATACTGTGGACCTCTACGGATGGCATCCAAAGTAAAACTAATGAAATAAAAAGCAACAATAAAAAATAAAACAACTTGATCCTTGATATTGAAACGCCAAATTGAATTTGCTCATTATCCTGACAAGTATTGGGATAATCCTGTACTGGGATGACCAAAAGAAATAGTTGTTCATTTCTTGAAATACTGACATGGAATACTGAGGCTGATGCTTGAAGGAGGGAGAGTAATGGTATGGACCTGCATGATTGGGGTATATAAATATGCCTCCATGATATATATCTGGATACTAGCTGACAAGATGACTCCTAAGGCCAGATGCATAAATAATGCACACGAAAACCGTGCATGCATCTTTGCCTACACACAAACTGGAATCTATAAAGAAAGATGGTTTAGTGATCCTTTTTACACTTTCCACATTTTTCTGAGTGTGTGTACTCTCAATTATAGAGTGATATAACCATGATATGAGGCAAAATTGAAGAAAAAGAAGCAACGTTATGAAATATAGCACAAAAAGAAAATCAAGGAGTTTGATCGTAATTATTTATTTTTTTATTTTGCCTTTAAATGTTAACCTATATCAAGATTTAATTCAATTATCAGAGCTATGAATGCCTTTTTATCTATTTTTTTCTAATTATTTGGGAATTGTTCTAATTATCAGTCTCAGGATTAGTTCACACCCTGCTTAATGATTCCAAAAGCTGTTTAAAAAAATCATCAAGTGTACCATGAATTATCTGGACATCTGTGTGAGTAATTTGCTGCTACCGGCCGATCAGATACGGTCTTTGTGTGAGCTAATATGCATTGTCTTTCATTTGAAATCCAATTTTTTTTTTTCCAAGTTCACTGCGTCCTTTACTTGTTACAGAAGCTAGCTAATAGCAATTTTTTCTTTTTCGATCAGAAAAATTTGTCCACAAACATCACATGTTCTGTTCCTCACTGCCATATTTTATTATCACGTATTTTTACATAAAAGAAGATCAGCTGAAACAAGAGTTAAATTTGAAACAATTTCGTTTCATGATCAGACTCTGATACATGATTTCTGTGGAGCGGTAACATGAACAAGTGAGGGGGATAGGAAAGAATCCTCTGGAATTTATATACTATAGATGGATGAGCAAATTCAGGAGGTGATAGATACTTCAGAAAAGGCTCCTCTGGGATGAGAGCTGGAGATGGGCAGGAGGTGGGTTGCGCAAATGTCAGCCTGGAGGGGGAATGACAAAATAGAAGAGAGTTTTAAGAACAGGAATCAGAAAGATTGGCTCCAAAAGCAGCAGAAAAGAAGATGATTGGACCAGAATCATGATGACAGAATTAAGAATGAAGTGAATTTAACCCTTTGAGAAAACAGATGTTACAAAACATGGCAGGATGAAAAGTCCGAATGCCAGAAAATAAGTAAACATTAGGGAACAGATCTGATGCATAAACCTTCTTTAGTTTGAGATAAAACTATATTTCTATGCAGATGATAATGGGTTTTAGTTTATGGTGACAAAGCTGAGTGGAAATCAGGTTCATGTACGTTCATGAAACGATTGTTTCATCATGACTTATGTATATAAAAGAGGCCCAAATGTACCCAAGTCTCTATAGATATTGTTAATAGAACCACATTTCTGCATTTGTACTTACAGCTGCCATAAAACTAAGAGTTTTAGAGATCTGACTCGGGCTCTTCACAAGATCTTGACAAATAAAAGGTACAGAAAAACCCATGAAACTACTCATATGACTTAACATCTACTAATGTGATTATTTTTCAATGTTCAGAAGTTAAACTCTACAGTAAGCTGTGACAAATTCAAAACATTTGACATTATGCATATTTTTTCTGAATGATGCATTTTACTTATGTAGACATGGCTGTAAATATGCTAAACTTATACACGTATACCTCCTTCGTCTGTAATGCTTTTAATGTTTTATGTTAAGCACCTTCAATTGTCTTGGACAGGAAATGTGCTGTTGCCTTGCCTTTCCTTACCTTTCCTTACCCTTTTACCTTTACATTTTACCTGCTAATTGTCATTGCTACCCAAATAAGTTTTGTGGACCCATATTAAGTCAAATACTGGATAGAAATACACATTTGTGATGTGTACAAGCCTAAATATTATCAACTCTCTATAATGGCAGCTGAAATATAAAAAAATTAACAGTGTTTGGATGCTCATGGGGGCTGCACGGTGGTGTAGTGGTTAGCACTGTGGCCTCACAGTGAGAAGGCCGCGGGTTCAAGTCCCAAGTTGGTCTGATTCTGGCTGAGGAAGGGCTTGAAACTGTGGCCTTCCTGTGTGGAGTTTGCATGTTCTCCCCGTGTATGCGTGGGTTCTCACCGGGTACTCCGGCTTCCTCCCACTGTCCAAAAACATGCATGTGAGGTTAACTGGACACTCTAAATTCTCCCCTAGGTGTGCTGTCCAAAAACATGCATGTGAGGTTAACTGGACACTCTAAATTCTCCCCTAGGTGTGCTGTCCAAAAACATGCATGTGAGGTTAACTGGACACTCTAAATTCTCCCTAGGTGTGTGAGTGGTTGTCTGTCTCTCCGTGTTGGCCCTGTGACCGACTGGCGACCTGTCCAGGGTGCACACCCGCGACCCACTTGGATTAAGCGGTTCAGAAAATGGATGGATGGATGGATGCTCATGTTTAAAGGAAATGCAAGTTTATTTGTATTGCACATTTAATGTAGACAACAATTCCAAGTGGTTTACATTGAACATTAAAAGCATCGCAGTGATGTGACAAATGCACATTAAAAAGTCACATAAAATGTTAAAATAAACTATATTAAAGGGACTAAATGTAAGTTCTTACCAAAAAATATCTTTACAATAAGCTTTTTATCTGACCCTTTATAATTAAAACATCATTTGATGAGCCGACTGACTCCTCAGCAGTTCAGCGCTGGTGCATCTATAAGCCTGTATCTTATTTTCCTGAACCTATCCCGGGTCGGAAGCTCATGGGCTGTTTCTGCGGATGTGACGTCTAGCACATTCATGTGAAATGGTTACGTGCCAGCTCGCAAAGCCTCTAAATTAGGCAATTTCTGCCACAAAATTCCTTCATTTCACTAATGTTTTGTTATGAATCGCTGGTCCGATCCCTCTGTGAGCTCCATGTACTGTAGCTTGGAGTTGCATTTTTGTGGTGATCCGTCACTATTTACAGCCATTACAGGC
>JAVQJG010147433.1:0-11840 GCA_036024015.1 Craterocephalus amniculus
GGCAGATTAACATGTTGTTCCCCAAAACTGGGCTTTAAATAAAGCTTGACAAATGGGCAAAATAAAGTAAAGTTGGGTGATTGATTATACAGGAATACAATGTAGTTCAGATATGTCTGTCTTCTCCTACACTACAGTGGCATAACCAGTTTGATGTTTGGGCATGAGAAAATGCCATAGGTTAGTGGCAACTTTGCCCATAATTATTTGTATTGATTGCAATGGAATACCAATATTGACTTTACCTGCATTCATAAATAAACTATAAAATGTTATGTTGACATTTAATTTTCAGGTATGGAAGATAAGGATAAGTGTTTAGGGATCTTGCAGCAGAACAAATGAGGGACAATGCAAGAGCAGGACCTGTAGGCTATGTGGAGAATTTCTCTTTACAGTACTGAACATTTAAAAAATATACACGTTTTTATAATTGTATTCTAGAAATTAATTTTTCGGTTGCCCAGTTAGTTTTTACATCTGAAAAAGCAATAATAGCATTATCAAGATTGGCTTGCTTATACACTTTAATTTAATATTTAATTCACAGTAGGATATGGCTTAATGTTATTTTGTACGTTTTCAGAAATGAGAACAGATTCACCAGACAGAGGTGCTACCAGTGATGCTGTTGACCAGAGCAAGGACAATGCTTGTGCAGGTTACCTGTAGTAGTGTAGGCGATAGAAAGATTATTCCATCACTAGCTTGTCGTTGCTTCGCATGCTCATCTGATAAGTTCTTCTGGGCTAAGCCCCGGATGAATCAAAATCCTAGAGACGCCTCTGCTACATTATAATATAATACATGACAAAAATGTTGCAAAATACTTAAAATGAATATTTTAGATTTTTTTAAAATCCAACTGTAAAAGAAATTTTAAAATATATCAAAAACTAATGTTTTGTTGGGTGTTTTTATTAATGACCATTGGCCAAATGAATAAATGCATAAAATTCACTTGTGGTTGGTACCAACGGCATTTGATTGTGATGGTGAACGTGATATTTTGCAAAATCAAATTTAGTGCATAATTATCTTAATTCTAATAAAGAAGCAAAACAATCTGAGCTGCTTGTTACATTACACCAAGAACCTCTTCTCACATCTTTCCATCACTGGATGAGAGGAAGATGTGTTCAATCATTTCTCTAACTTTCTTAAATCAACAGCCAAGGATCCAGTATGAATGTGTATATGCTTCACAAAAGTGCTTTAATAACCTGTTGTGTTCAATTCAACAGAACATCTGTGTCATACCCATTTGTACAATTAAATAAATCAAGATTGCCAAGAACTTAAACACACACTAAATTTTGGATCTGACTGGATCTAAAAATCTTTACCCGCTCTCATTTTCTTTCCACTACATAGTTTTTCTGCTCATCTTGTTAAACATATGACTTGAAAGCTGCGTCCACCATCATTCATGGCCATTGAGAGCAACTGGGGCATGCAAAGGCATGCTGTAGCTGTATATAGCAGCAAGGAAACAAACTAGGAATGAACATATGTTATTATGAAATAACAAACAGCAGCATATGGTAAAGTGGGCCAAGGGATTAAAACAAAAGCCAAAGGAGAATGAGTGGGCGAATGAGAGACTTTACAGTATTTTGCTGTCACACAGAGATCATGCTTTAATTCAGCAAACAAGATGCTCTTGTTTTGCAGCTTATTTCACCTGTGCTCCTTTAAACAGCCTACACAGAAGCACTTTACTTCAATGCCAGTGTATCATTTTAATATCATGCTGTTACTGTAATTCCGCTCAGTGACAAAATTCCACTTCTGGCTTCGGGGGATGTTAACTTTAACCCCCATATTGACTTTTAGACGCATTACAAACAGAACATCAAGGAGAAGCAGTTCTGCTTTGAACAGTGAAAAAGGACTTTGATGACATATGTGCAAGAGTTAAATTTGATTTATTGCACACTATGAAAAAGTCTGTCAGTAGGCTATCCATATCTTTGCTTCACTTATTTCTGTATGAAGCTATGAGCCTAAAAACTTGACAGTAAATGTATTCTCAAAACATAAATAGCTATGAGAAAATGTAAGTATAAAAAGCTTATATAAAATTTAAGACCTGTGTCTATGAGAGATTTGATGAAGACTTTGTTCTAGATGGCTTTAGTCTTTAATCAGTCTTGTTTCAAACAAACAATAGAAATAACCATTCGTTCTCAACACAACCTTACAGGCACTGATGTGTCTGAAAGTTACATTTTGATGTCTTGGAGCACTTTTAATTCATTTGAGGCCCAATTTTTTAAACACGGACTAAAAGCTAAAGTTAAAAGCGTGTGTAACTTGACCTCTCTGTGATAACAAGCTAATACAAGAAAAGTTAAAGACAACAGAATGATGATTCTACTTGAGAAGAGAAGTGGGTCTCTGTCATCACTCTGCTCTGCTCTGTAAACTGCTTTATGAAAAAGGTGTGTGTTCACCACAAATTTAAAACAACAGTGGATAAGTATCCGACCTTTTAACTCTGGAAGACTCATTTTTGACTCAGTTTGATGGCACATTGACATTTAGTTTGCACACACTGGGAGAGTTTGCACTCATTTCCCTGCAGTGTCCCATTGCTGTAAAACTGCATTTATTTTCCACCCTGGGGGGTGACAGCAGCAGTGTGCTTTATAGTATCACATGCAGCAACTGGAATTCAACACATCGGCCATTTTGAACATGCACCATGGCTGATTCAGCAAAGGAACTCAAGAAGACATAACTGGAAAAAGCAAGGAAAAGAATGAGAGAAAGTCAAAGAGAAAAAGTTAACCTCGGACTGAGTTTGAGTGGTTCAGAGAAGATACAGTGCTTCTGTCGCAGGCTTTATTTCTTCTTCTTAATCATGCACATTTGGTGGCTAATCTGACCCAAAGTAGGAAAAAAGAACAAAACTATAAATAAAAAATACCCGGAAGAAATTGTAAGCATAGTGCACAAGGTAAGGCTTTTCCAACCACTAAATATCGAACCTCAAAACACCAATGTGAGAAAGTCTATTTTTCTGTTTTTATTCATGTTGATGTTAAGCATGTTTTAACAGGAAAAGGCAAAAACCATCTGGCCTGACTCAGTATAACTTGCTTTTCCAGCAGATTGCTGCTCTGCAGAACATACAACACAACATTTCAGACATACTGCTAAAGAGCAGCATTTAAAGGGGAGTTTTGGAAGCGACCTCAGAGTTTGCAGCTAGACCTGTTTGACAGTGTGTGAGTCTTTGCTTGAGTTTTTAAATGAAATACATTATTATTAGTAGTAGTATTTTGCAAGAGTATAATTCTGATGTGCAGTAAGATCTTATTCCAGGCTTTAGTGAAAACATAAAAGCCAATAAAGGTATGAATCCATTTGTGGCAGATGTAATGATTCAATGAGTCTTTGAGATGAACTTTGTTGCAAAAGCAGTAAGTCCAGTTGAAGTGCAGCTAGGATTTTAAAGTAAAGTCGGAGCGCATGGTTTATTATAGCGTTGAAATGTTAAAGCACTGGACAGTTACAGTGCTGAGCAGTGGTATGTCCAACCAGGAAGCCTGTGGTTTATTATATGTCCCCATTGTATGTCAGGAAAATATACAGTGGTGGGAAAAGGTTTTCGAGCACCCAATGCAATTGGTAAAAAATCTAAACCATTCCAGTCCATTTTCTCAAAACAATACCATAGTACCAAAGTGCTGTACAAAATAAGCAAAAGATAGAACGAATATAAAACAATAAAAAACAATAAAACTATGTATACATGTTCAAATTGTGCATTAAGAATACTTTTTAGTGCTTCAAATGAAGTCTCTTTTTTGCAACCACAGCAAAAATATGCAAAAAAAAGAAAAAACTGAAAAAATTGATCAAAATTCTTTAATTTGAAAATATCTATGATTGTGTACATACTTTTTTCCACCACTGCATTTCAGTTTCTACAAATGTGAGCTGTTTTACTGTGCATAGCTGCTGTAAATGTGTTGATTAAGAAATAGTGTGCTCAATCTGAGTCTACATTAAGTTGATTTGAGATTAATTTGAAGAATTTCTTAACCTGTATAAGAAACTATTCTATGCGCAGCATGAAGGAAATATAAATCTTGGAACATTTTAAAAAGTCATTCCCTGGTTGTACATTGTACACAAGTACAGCTCAACAAAACAAGCCGTGTAAATTTATCATTGGAGATCTCATTATTGCTCCAGGTTTGACTGTTTTCCAACTGTTTCACACACATCTCTTCCTCGAAGCTTTTTATCTTTTGTTTTCTTTTTTGATCTTTCAGCGACAACCTGTGTATCCTCCACCTCAACTCTACTCTCAGATTCTACAGAACACTCAACCCCAACACAGCATTGTGTTATCAATGTGTGCTCTCTGTCAGGAGCAGGCTCTTTGAGCTCAGGAAGAGAGGCCAGCACAGCAAACACACACACACACACACACACTGGATGAGAACCTCTGGCATGGCCTTTCCCACCACTGCCCTCTCTCTATCAACACACTCGCACAAACAAGTCTGCTTGCAGAGCTGCACCATCAAACAGCCTTTTGTCTCTCTTGTACAACCACCCGTCGCACACATACACACACTTATCTCCACACATCTGCATGTACGCTCATTACTGCAACCAAAACAAAACCTCCAAACTCATGCAGACCTTCTTCAAAGGTCAAGTATAACTTTCTCAAGAATGGAGGGGGAGACACACACACACACATGCAAACATTACCATGTTCATAACATGATAACATGTTAAAAAAGACAGCTGATCGTTATGGTAATCATTTTATTGAAAAGGCACCTTTAAACTGTAACAACCTTTAAAATTTATGAATTGGCCATAAATCGTATCCAACAAAAAGCAGACACATCCACCAGAGACTGAAACATGATTCAACTGGTAAAAATTTGATTAATTTGACATGTATTTTATTCAGTCTCATAAACAAGTTATAAAAATAGTTTGACAAAATAAGTAAATACTATTAGGTTGTGAACATAAGCACAACAAACACATCCTGTATAAAAAACAGTTCAGATGAAAACATTAAGAAAACAGTCATGAACAGATATTACTGCCACTCATATGACATATATTCTGTATACATGGTTACACAAAGGCTTGAGTAACAACTGTAAAGAGATATGAATCCCATGTGCAGAAAAATATTAAGCAGTACACTCTAGTGTGTTTAGCAAAGGAGTACCAGGGAACAGAAAGAAATATATATGCAATTACAATAGCAGCCAACAAATAGCTCCACAAAATCTTTGGCTAGCATGGAATGAGGCTCAGCCAAGTTGGCTGGAATGTGAAGGGATTGTTTCCCAACATGGTGGCAGATCAGCTAATGCCACTGAAATCTAATGGCAACACTGACCTGACAAAAGGCACTTAAAGATACAGAAAGGAGACAGAAAAGGTCCCATATTTAATATACAGCTGCAGAAAAATAACATTTAATGACATCAAAGTTATCATTATCACCCACTTTGCAAGTGGCGTCGCTCAGTTTGTTTCCTGATGCGTAACTCTGTCTGTTTCTATGACTAAGACGAGACGAGTTGTAATGCTTACACAAGATGAACAGATTTAAAATCTTGTTCAGTTTTTATCACTCTTTGATTGCACTTTGTACTTCATATCTGCAAAGACTTATAAGAAGGCGAGCTCTGATCAACGGACGCAAATTTCCAAAACAGATAAAATCTGATGAGGCTGGTGAAGATTCCAGGTGTGTTCGGGACCTAGAATAAACACACAGAAATGAGATTCGTTAAAATGCTTAAACAAAATTGAAGCTGTGCAAATCAACTTGGATTCACAAGCGTATCACCGTGTCTTACCATGACATAATAGTCATTCAACTGGAGGCCATAGAAGACCCAGGAGGTCGAAGTGAAAAAGGTAGCTACAGTCAGAGGGAAGGACAAGCACTGCACATTACAACTGCGCACAATTTTTACCTGAAAAAGACAAAATGACAAAAGAGAGCAACACTAAATTAACAGATTCAATTTTAACTTGAATAAAACATACATACAGATTAAAGTACCAATAAATAAGTAAATGCATAATTGGAAAATAAAGATAGCTGCACCAGATTTAGTGCTAATTCTAATTTCTATCTGCAGTCACTTCTGGATGCAGACTGTTCTTCTCAATAATTCAAAGTGAGGCTGAGGATAAGGATGAGGGAGCAGCATTATGTATGACTCTGTGTCATCAGAGTAAATAACTGAGTTGTTGAAACTCAACATTTTATGTTTGTCAAGTATGATACAATGATGGCACTGTCATGGTTCTTATCTAAATTTTTAAGGCCTGACAAATAATCCAGGTTTGTTTGATATTTTTCAAACTTGCCATCCAGAACAAAATGTGGGACATGACCATTACATAAGATTATATTTTACAGCTTCAGCTGATACTGAGTTCCTAGTGTGTTGGCAAAACTGAATTTCAGCAGAAGTGTGGGGTCCAAAATGACACCCATGTAATTAAATTCCTCAATGTTTGTAATCATTTGACTGAGATCACCACTTTGATTTTGTTTGTTTGAGAAGAACACTGTGACAGTTTTCTGCTGCATTCTCCATAACTAACGATAATTTGGGTGGTGGTGTCATTGATTTAAAAACTGAAGAACAATGGCCCCAAGATTGACCCCTGTGGCACACCTGTAGAAAAGGCCCTATGTTGAGAGATTATCTTTGATCCTTACACACTCGTAATGGTCTGCAAGGTATGACTGAAACCAGTTTAGGCTCAGTAGCAAAGTGGTTAACAGTGCCAAATGCATTATGAAGATCTGGGAAAACAAATCCTACCACCCTTCTCTTGTCAAGGCTAGACATAATAATTTCCAGGAAATAGTAGCATAAAATGCTGGTGGAGAGTTTTGCTTCGGTTAGCTCAGGTAATTGCTTGGCTTTAATTTCCCGACTGTCACCAGATTTAAAATCTGGCAGTCTCCAAGTAAGAGCGGAATGCGCATTCATCCAGTGACTGTTTTACAAAATACAAAAACATCAGGTGCAAACCAAAATTAATTCTGAGCACTGCTTTTAGCAACATTAACCCAGGTAATTTCCAATGAGTTTGGTCTGAAGTCAAAAGAAGAAGGGCTCAGAGCAGAGCTGCTGATCCTGCACATCAAGAAGAGGCTTGGGTATGTGGTTAGGATGCCACCCTCCCTCGTGAGATGCTCCAGGCATGTCTCACCAGGAGGAGACCACGGGGAAGACCCAGGATTCACTGGAAGGACTAAGTTTACATCACGTTTCCACACTAAATGCACAATTTTTTCCTTTGTGCATTTCAGGGGAAAAAATCATCTACACAACAGCGGAATGAAAAATCATGAACATAACTAAAGCAAATGGGATCAGAAACAATGTAGTGCACATGCCAGGCCTCTACTGGCAAGTGAAACTATGCAACGACACACACTGTAGAAGTTTTGCTTCCACAGACCATATAAATTAGAAACGATGCTGCAGCACAAGAATGACACAGAGGGCCTTATGTTGCTGTGCTCGCCGCTGGTCTAATACGCAATTGACCAGGACAAGAGTCGCTATGTGTTGGAAGGTTTCACTCTAGATTCCATCGTCAAATCTTTTATCCACCTAAAACTCTGTTACGGTTTAAACAAGAGTCTTGGGATCCCGCCAGATGAGCTGGCAGAAGTGGATGGGTGGATGGATGGGAGGAGGGTAAAAAACAGAAAATGTGGCAGTGAATTTTTCCACTTATTCCATCAATTCCAAAGAAGAAAGTGATGAGTCATATCCTCATCATCATACATACAAACTGTCTCATGTTTGAATGCACAAGAATTTTTTTCTTAAGTGGTGGTCCGTGTGCTACCGGTTTGTACATAGTGTATATCAATGTACACAAAAATTCTTTGGGCACCACAGATGACATTTGCCCGGGGCTCCATGTGTATGTTGACTAGCCCTCCTTAACATTCTCTCCCAACAGGATAGCCCATAAAGGTTTAATGAAAACCTCTAACTTTGATCAGCATCTCAGATTAAGTTTGAGAAATACTTTATACATTATTCTCTTTTTATTAGCTTCTAAGATTGTTTAGATAGTTTGGTAAGTACTGCATGTGCAATGACTAAACTAAAAGAGAGTCTTTACAAGCATGTAATGTAAATTGTAAGATTGAAACAAAATCTCACCAAAGGAATGAGACAAACAGACAGAGATTCAGAATAACAGGAAGACAAATCAGGGAAAGAAAGACAGGAAACTGACTGGGGGTCATTGAGAGCTGCGAGGAAGATGGAGGGAAGAAGACAAACAGGACAGAAGACAGAAACACAAGATGACATGAAGCAACAAAGGGAAAAAGGCAGAAGAGGAGATCTGATATGGGTAAGTGAGGACAACTGAACTAGTGCCAATAAAAATTAAGTTCAAAACAGTAAAGGAGAGAAAATTTGCAGCTGCGCTTTGTTTCCAACCTGAGTGATTTAGTGAACACTGTTAACTTCTCATAGCCACTGAACAGCTTCTCTGATGTAAATTTTGTTGGCAAAACTTTAAAACTTAAGACGCAATGCAGCAGAAATATCAGTAATCTGTAATAAAAGGAGTAACACCACTTCAACATTTAATGTCTGCTCAGTGCTCCCTTCATATTTGAATCAAAGATAGAAGCAGATTGATTTGCACCTCTGTCGCCGATTTGCTGCACGGCAAGATTCCGATCTCATTCACCCTTCTCAAAAGTATTCTTAAATTCTTTTGGAAGTTGTTCTTAAGAGGTTCCTTAAGATACGTCAGATTTACAAAGGTGTTCCTAAACCACTAAATTGTTGGTTTCTTTCCAATGTCAATCTCCACCTTAGTTAAAAGGCTTGTTCAAGTGTGTGAAGGTGAATGCCTTAAAATCCAGTGAACGTGTCAGGATGGTGTGGTGGCTAAACACGGAAGTGTTATACTTTCCATCTCTCTTTAAATAACGTTTATAATTTATAAAGTGATTGCCACTTGCCATGTACAAAAACATCCAGCATCCTTTTAAGGCCCTGTAATGCTGTTGATGATGGAGACAGCATCTGATGCATCTGATTAAACAAATTCTCCAGGTCAGTATGAAGGTTGGTCAGAGCTGTTATAAACTAAGGGATAACCTCAATCTCCTAATAAAACCAGCCATTATAAAACAAAGCCTCTGTTGTACAAGATATCAGTTATTAAAAGGTTTGTACGATGATCCATGCACCGCCAGCTCCTTTATCATAACCTTTATTTAACCAGGTAAACGATGACCTGGGCCAGAGCCAACAACAAAACATACACTAAAACTTGCATCATTCAAAGAGTCAAGTTACAAAATATTAAATACACAAGTTATAAAATATTAAATACACATATCCCCACTGAGCTACTTTGTAAGATAAAGGATCTATGATTGGTAGACCACATTTAGTCGTTGGTACACACATGCCAAGTGACATTGTGCAGACCAACAATCAAAATAAATCCTGCAGCATGTTCCCCCTGCCCATGGCGCTATCTGCAATATTGCGACTCATTTTTCAAATGTTTGTATGGACACTCCTGAGTGTCTGGTTACCATTTGACTATTTTTCAGTGCTCTAACGGGGCAAAAGCAGCCACAAACTAGTTACTATGAATAGCCACCTACAATCAAGGCAGAGCAACATCCTCTGTGACCACAGTGGTTTACTTTTCAGAAGGATTTTTGCAAAATAAATGACTTGATATCATTATTGTGAAGATATGTAAATTTCTGTTTGAATAATATTTTAGTAGAAAAAGAAATATAAGGGCCTAAGTGAGATGTTCTAAATCTAATCTTTTTATCAGAATATAAAAATCCATTTTTAGAATTGCAACTGATGTAATAAGTTACTGTTAAAGGTAAGATTTATTTCTTTGAAGTTGCATATTATGGGGACTTAGTGTTTATCCTAGAGTGAACTGCAGGGAGATGAGAGGATCATGAAATCTGCTATGAATGAAAAGCAGCAGTAAAACATTTTCTAGCCACCAAAACAGTGCGCAAAAAAGAACATCAAAAATGAATTTATAAGTAGACTGAATTCAGCATCTTTCTGAGTGTAATAGGTACGTCATACAAATCCACTTCAAAGAACTGCCCCTTCAATAAATCAGCCTGCATAAAGACAAAAAATAAACAAAAATAAAAATAGTTTGTGGAATAAAAGTTTAATGCCACAATTGACTGAAAAATACTGAGAAATATCACCTAACTGTTAAGTGTTGTGCTTATCACATGTTCGTATACACAGTTTTAGCTATACTGACATATCGGGTTTGTTTTAGTCAAGTAACAATGGTTCAAATTATAAAAAAGGGCCCTATACTGACTGATTTACAGGAGCCCATGCTAAACATTTCACATTTGATTCTGTGCAGCTTCTGGATGAGTGGGTCACAGTGTCCCCAAGATGAAGTTCTAATCTAGAAAAGGGACACATACTCACCAATATCTCTTTAATCTGGTCCCGTAGCAGAAAATCTGGGTTTGACCTCACTGCTTAAGGCACTGATGCCTTCAGAGAAATCTCTCAGCCAAAGTTAATCGGACTTCACAGGATTTTTGCCACAGTTACTTTTCGTTTATGAACAGCTTTGCATTTCTGGTAAAAATCACAGAACGGTCATCTTGGGACAGTTGAAATAGTGAAACTTTTACCACTTTGTAATGTTGCTAATCCCTCTCAGCTCATTAAAAAGGTGTTCAGGTATTGAAGAAACCAAGCTATGAAGTGTACCAATCCTACAGCAAACATGTCTTAATATGTGTAGCAGCTGTCATAGTATTAAATTCTTCAGTGCTGGGGAAAGTCCAGAGCTGCAGGAGAGCAAAACAGTCCACCATTTTCTTCTGTAGCTATATCTATAATGTCTTCAGAACATGGTATTGTACTGCCTAATAGAAAAGTGTAAAATATATTCCAAATAAAAATTAGCTAATGTTTCTATAAATTTCAGTACATTTTTCTGCATTAATGCTGCCATCATAGAAGTGTTAACAAGTTTACCAAAAGCACCAATACAACTATGACAGAGCTTGGCTTCTGACTGGTTTCTTGGTTATTCCTTTTTCTCTGGTATGAACCAGAAGGTGCTCTTTTTTTTAATTAAATGAATATCAAATAACATCTAAACAAATGAGTTAGAAAAAAACATTTACTCCCCCAACAGTTGTCACAAATGTAAACCTGACCTATAAGCCTAAAATGTTTTTTGTACCGAGCTGTAAACGGTTTAATTCTGCTGTGAAGTTGGCCTTTTTAACATGGGAGTCTATGGAGATTTGCTGTTTTGCAGCCAGCACCTAGTGGATCAGACGGGAACTTCAAATTATTTGCACTTTCGCATATGCATCACATTTCTTAGCCAGAGGTTGAAGCTTGTTCAGACCAGCAACTTTGGGTTTTCATCTACCATAAAAACAAAATCATCTTAATTTTTCTACATAAAAAACTTTGCGTGTTACTTTTGTGCTGTTTTCAGATGCAAAGTGAGGGCCACCAGCTAATTTGCAGCAGAAATGGACAAAGAATGGATCTTTTACATGGATAGTTAAGCTTTGAAGTTTTGCAAGATGGTTTTCTGGAAAAAACTGAGGTATTTTATCAACTAAGTTCTCAAAATAATGCAGGAGAAGGCGACTCAAAATGGCCATTGGTCGTGGAATAGAAAATTAAACTTAAACTCACTGTGACACAGATCTGTGATGCATTCAGTGGAGCTCGGATATCACAAATCTAATTGTCTACCTCACACGATGAATAGTTAAGTATCAAGAACAAACCAAC
>JAVQJG010147518.1:0-15686 GCA_036024015.1 Craterocephalus amniculus
ATTAAATGCCAACCAACCCCGGATATAATTGTGTTCAGAAGCTGTGCTGGAATTGGATGGAAAATAAGTTTACATGGGGCATTCATTTTCTCATACAAACATTTTGGATTTGATTCAGCTGACTGGGTGTTTCTTTTGTTTTTCCTCTTTTCATTTTATTCTACAAATTAAAGCCCTCACATTTTCTGAACAATTTCAAATTTTTTCGCTTTTTGTTACCTGTGAATAGTAAATTAAAATGTTCATTACATGCAATGAACCTGTTTCTCAACCTCTTGTATTCCCTTTATTCATTTTGTCCAACCTGACCATTTGAGACACAGTATATGTACAGTTAGATGACAGTTTGGGTTTGTGAGGAACTTTAATTGAAATTGATGTTGATTCAGACCTTTGAATTCAACATTTGCCTTACTTAAGGGAAGAAAATAACAGAATAAAGTTAGCATTATTTTGCCTTAATGTCTCTATTAGATCCTACAGGTAAAATTCTAACTAAGAATCCAACTATCCCTTCAAACCACCCGCATGTTCTTTTTTCTTTCACTGTCTTTCGCGTTGGTATATTTATTTTGGTAGGCTTATAATTGAGGCTGTTTTTGTTGACAGGGATTATTTATAGATAGAGACACAGTTGCAAATGGATCTAAATTATTTGCACTGTTGTGCTACAGGGCATTCAAAATTTTCTGCCCTTTCAGTCAGACTGTCCCTGCAGAGGTTGAATGAAGGTAAGGTACAGTAGTTATTGTTCTCTCAGGGTCTCAGGGGAGACTCACCAGAAGAGGGGGGTCAGCCAAGCAGGCAATCCCTTAATTGTTTTAAAGCAGAAAACATTCTTTATTGAGGCGGAGTCTTGACCCCCTTTAACTTCCTCCTTCTGTAAATAACCCATGATTAAAAATGGAACATCTGTGGATCTCAGCTGTGTGGATTCAAAATACAAGAGCCTTTACACAGAGTTCAGGTGGGAATTTATCCATAAAATCCTTATAAATCTTGCAGCCCCTTAAGGATTTTGTTTTAGTGTCTGTGCAACTTTGGTCATTGAATCTATCCATTGGTTAGTAAAATCAGCACACAGACATATAGAGCTATGATCAGAACATGTGTGACTGGGTGTGTGTTTTGCGAGTTTGACCATGAAAGCAAACTTAATATTTGAGATAAGTGCAGATCTTATGGCTTCTGTGGTCCTAAGGTTAAATACATGAAAGCATTAATCCACCCTGAAACACGATCGACTTTTAGATACACTTTTAAGAAACACAACTGGCTTCCTCTCAGATTAATTATTAAAAACAAAAAAGCATAGACTTGCATTTTGTAAGGAATAAATTTGTCATAATTGGTTTTCTACAAATGTAACTTTGACAGCGTGATTTGTTTTAGAAGTTAGATCGACCACTAAGATTATTGTCTCGTTGCCATCCAACAAAAACGATGTCTTTTTTTCAAAGGGAAGTTTTGATGTGTGTCTCAAAAAGAGCGAAGCAGCAGTAATAAAACATAAAAGATTGCTGTAGCCGTCTGTAATAATGGCTCTTTTTTCTTCTTGCAGGGTTTCTTCAGGCGCACGATCCGGTTAAAGTTGGTGTATGATCACTGTGATCTTCACTGTCGCATTCACAAAAAGTCCCGCAACAAATGCCAATACTGTCGTTTCCAGAAGTGCCTGAATGTCGGCATGTCGCACAACGGTAAGACGACGATGCTGTCATACCCATGTTTAATGACAATGTACAATCCCTTTATGGTTTTTTATTTTTACCTGCAGTAGTCTCACATAGGATGCTAAAACAGTCGTTGTTGTAGCAGCATGACAAAAACAGACATCAGAGCTTGTATACACTCTGGCGTTTTTCATTTTCACACCTATTCTTCAGACAAGAATGAAACCCTCCATTTATGCTCACTATAAATAAGCAGATGTAGGTTCACAAAATACATATTTTTCTTTGAAGTTGTGGTCCAGGAAACTTCTCTGCAGAGAATAACTTCTCTGCTTCTGATGCTCTCTGAAAACAGCGCACACTTTGATGACCACACGATGGCAAATATAGTCTTAGGGGTGTGGTGGAAGACTGCATACCAATCTACACCGCTGGCTTATATGTTACCAGTTTACTTCTTGTGTGGTCTTTGGTCTTTTTTGCAGGTCAGGGTCATGTTTCAGTTCCCATCACTGATTCAGTGGTGTCTGTCAAACTATACCATAATTCAAAGATGTTCTGGTGGCCACTTTGACCCATCAACCTCCATGAGAGAGTAGCAGGACTTAACAACATAAAAAACAGCAATGGTCCACAGGCGTTTGGTTTACTGATCCTGCTTCAGGAGAGTGCCTCACGTTTAGTGCAAATAGAAGCATACTGTGAGCAGTAGTAGTAGTAGCAGTAATAGTTTATTCAATCAAGCAAATTAGAGACGTGATAATAACAAACAAACGACTTTGAATATATCCACAAGAAAAATTCTAATCCTTACAATCTGTTGACAACCGTGTTAACAAACAATGTTTGAGATGTATTTGTTATCAAAATGTAAAACATGTTCACTGCATACGAGCACCTACTGTAATGTGTTTTTACTAGATGACTGAGTATTAGTTTAAATATACATCTCACATCTTCTAATTGTTTTGTTCATTATGTTTACCATCATTCCTAAGAGTTGAAAACTATTCATAAACATGTATTTCCAAAGATGTGCATTCATCATGGCTCTGATATCATTAGTATCATTGTTATTACTGTTATTATCTCATATAGTAATACTATCATGTTAGCTAAGAATATACTTGCTGTTTGTGATTGCCACGCCGTTAATTGGCAAAAACACATCTGGAACTTTGAGTTAAACTACTTGATTTGTCTGTCTGCAGCCCCCCCTGCTTGGGAAATCTACCAAACATTTGCAGTATTTTACATTCAATGGTGCCAAATTCATAAAAGTCCCGGCCACATTGATGTGTCATGGTTTGGTTGAGCTTTGTCCTCAACGCGTCCTTATATCTGCCATTTGTTCTGTTTAGTCGTGGGTGAAATTGTTTGCTGAACCAAACGACAAAAGGTATCAGCTGACAGCATTTTTTCAAACTTCATAAAGCAAGTAAATATGATGAAAAATTATCTACTTTATAGTAAGACTGGTCCCTCACCCACCACTGTTCAGCTACAGAATAGTTTTCTTTTTTTAGCCATTGTTGGTCACTGAAGCCTGACTGACTCCGCCTCTTCAGGTGTGTTTGAGCACGGAGCTCGTGACTATATGAGCACTCACAGCTTGTGCGTGATTGTCATCTCCCCGACTCTCCTGTTAGTTTTGTTGCACCTGTTAGGCCGGACCAACATCTAGCCCTTTCACTCTCTGACCCTAGGTGATATCTAAGAATTCCCGGCATCTCTTAAATTCATAAACCAACAGCTGTATTTGGCTCTTGTACTCAAAATGCCTCCCAATCTCGACTAATGTAGTGTCTGACCTCTCAGGTCTAATGTAGCTTATAAATCAAGACCATGAATCAGCTGCTGAAATGCAGTGAAATTTGATTGACAGCAGAAATCTTCACTGTCAGATGAATAATATCTTTCTGCTGTAAAAGAATGTAAAAGATGCAGGAAATAGCCACAGAGGCTGATGCGCTTGCATGCTGTGATCATGCTTGACTTTGCCTACTGAAACAAGACAACGCTGGCAAGATTGTTCGTTTTAAAACTTTGCATCCAGCATTTTATTCTCATTCACCTTCCACCATGAACCCTGCAGAACCTGGCTATGGTGTGTGGAGTCGCCTTCTTCCTCTATGTACTACACTACCTTTATTATAGACATAATCCAAATTTCCAGGCTGAATACTCAAACCACAGGCTGTTGTTTAAAGCACATTGTAATTTAGATTTTTCAGTCTTTTCCTTGATGAATGGACACCGAAAATCAGCTGTTGGATACCAGTTGACCACTACATGGGCAGCTGCTGGTGCGGGTTTTGGTGTGAGCAATCAGCAGTGGTAGCTTTGAAAGACAGATGTCTTACATGCTACAGTCTCACTGAGCGTTTCAGTACTGATGGCATGACAAAGAATGACATTCAAGAAGTTTCTTAGCTGTAGCTAAGCTAGTTTGCAGCTTCTCACATTGTTCCCTGCCTCTCCCTCCGTCTCCGCAAACTGGTGTTATAGCCAGCACTTTGAAAGTGTCTCCTGTGTTGGTTTTCGTTTGATCAATGATTGACATCTCCAACCACATCCAGCTCAACTGATTTCTCCGATGTGCTGTGTCACTGCTGCAGGCTCCATGCCCAGTAAGTGGCAGGGCCACTTTAGTTTGTTTTAATTTGCTTAAGGTGTGCATTTATCACACGGTCAGCATTGCACAACCACACACATGCTGCAGTGAAAGCTGAGAATAACCTTAAAAGGAAGCAGGGGATAATTAATGACTTCCACCTACATAAAGCAGTTCAGGCACACCTTGGCATGAAATTTGACATGGCTGTTTTTACAATCAGCGCAATTTGAACTTTTACATGTGAAATATAACTTTTGTAACAGAAATGTATTGAAAGTTTTTTTTTTGATAAAATTGATCAAAAGAAAAGCTTTGGGAAATTGGAAATGGCTGAAAGCAAACTTGTTTCTCAACAGACAGTAAATAGATCAATATGATAAACAGTAAGAGAAGATGAATAATGATCAATTTCACATCATTAAATCTTTCAAAACCACCCAGAAATACTCTTCTGACTGTTTAAAGACTAAACAACACATGTTCTCGTAAATGGAAATCATTCTGCTCTCCTTTGAAATGCTCAGTGCAACAATACTGGCAGCTACTGAAAGGAACGGACAGAAAAAGTCAGTTTAGCTTTTCAGTGAGCTGTGAAAACTTAATTACAAGACATTATCAAAATGAACAGAAAGTTGCAATGCGTCATCAGACACACCTAAAAAAAGAACAAAACACAGCAATTTGTCATGTGCGGCTGACAGTGGATTTATTCCCTCGCTAAAGACAATTGACAGTGAGACTCATTTGTAAACGTTGTTTGAGCATTAACATCATGTCTCTGCTTAGGTAAAACATGTTTTCATCACTCAAACATCCCCGATTTCTAAGTGCGACTCTGGGAGGTTTTTACCCCAAACCAGTTTGTGTGATTCATGTGCTGACATAAAGCCTTTTTTAAAAAGTTGTTACATAATGGTGACATTAAGCAACCTTCACAACTGTTAAATATCAGCAGCTTAAAGAGCCCCACAAGAAAAAAATGTCCATCGACCTCCTGAGCGGAAACCTGCTGGTTTTCTGTAGATTACAGAAAAAGTAGGTACGGACATACTGGATCATTTATTTCTTCTCAGTTAATCACATTTATGTCAGCTTCAGCGTAAATGTCAAACATTTATTATTGAAAAGTGAAAATCTGCATATGTCGTTTTTAGGGAGGGAGGTCTGCAAACATCAGTCTGCATGTTACGTGTCTGAAACGGCGGATATTCGTGGTGCTTCAATGTACGTTTGTGTTTCCTTTCCCCAGCTATTCGTTTTGGCCGAATGCCTCAGGCGGAGAAGGAGAAACTGCTGGCTGAGTTCTCATCCGACATGGAGCACATGCACCCGGAGGCAGCAGATCTGAGAGCGCTGGCCCGACATCTGTATGAAGCCTATCTGAAATACTTCCCCCTCACCAAGGCCAAGGCCAGGGCTATCCTCTCTGGGAAGTCCGGAGACAACGTGGTAAGAAGCTCTGCCCAAGTTCTGCTTAGATGCCTCTTATTTATGTATAAATTTCAGGAAGGGAAGTAAATATGCAAACATTTTATACGGAAGCACAGCCAGTCAGTCTCCTCTCCAAAAGTAAGAGGACTGGATGGGAAACGAAGCTGTTATCTTGAACTTGGTACTTGACTCAGCAGTAAAGCTGTATTTGACTTTGGTTATCAGTGGATTTATCTGCATTTACTGCCCCGTTCTCATCCTGCCATGATCTGACCAGGGACTGTCTGCGGGATCAGGAAAATTGCATATGCATTTTTCATGACTTAAAAACATCTTTTGACTGTAAAAGAAAACATTTTTCACTTTTACATGCATTTGGTGAAAGACAGGATGATCGCCACCAGAAGTAAAAGCTTTAAAAAGCTTTAAAAGAGAACTTCAAACTGGGTAAATGTTTTATCACAGTCGCCCCTTTACATCATCACACTCTTCTCAGGTGATAATTTTCAGTGTTTTCACACAGTTATTGCTGCTCTAACAACTTAAGTGGATCAACTGGTTTCTTGGCAGTCAGAAAATATCTCAGTTTACAGCGGTAGAGCTGTGAAAACACTATGGTGTGGATTTCTTGCCGTCTGCTTTTCTTTAACTCTGCCACTCAAAGTGTCAAGCTCTTTGAAAACATTTTGAAATGTACTCATCCAGGAAACGTGATTCGCTTCACAAAGCAAAACCTTGTCTGTTTCTGTCTTTATTCCTAAATGTTTGGAGATATTCAACCTTTAGAGATTTCAAAGATTTGATCATCTTGAATAAAAGCTGCAGAAATCATGTTATATTGCTCCATAGGGCTTCTGTAACTTATTTTTATAATTGCGATATGAAACATTTATATTAATCACTATAATGATATCTGAATATTTTCTCAGTGAACACTCCTGATTTTTAGCATTAGGTGTCAATGCATCATGTACACAGGGAATTTAAATGAGTAACACCATGATTTATAGTTCATGTGTTATTTACAAGTTACACAGTAGAGAAACAGTATATCTATCCTTTCACTATAAATCACATATATATATTTATGTTTATATGGGGTTTTTTTGCCCTAGATTTTGTCTCGGTTAAGTCTGATAAACTCAAGGTTTCTCTGCATGTCTTTTGTCTGCTTGTTATGACTGTTCATGACAGAGATAGAGGCCAAGTGACACTGATTCTTCCTTTTTCTGAGCACCCCCGGGTTATTTACTAAACCACAGCCAACCCCGTAAACCTCCCTAAACAAAGTGGTAGTCAATGATTTTAGGTTTTGTAGAATATTTACATTTTTAAACATGTTCTTGATATAAGTTGATGTATAATCAGCATCTTAAATAACTGTTTAACTGCACAGATGAAGAATTTGGGATTGTTTTGTTGTGTTTTATTCTTTTTTTTTTTTTCTTGTGTGTTTGAGAGTAAGTCGTGTTGGGGGGAGATATTCTGCATATTTTAAAAGTAGCTTAAGTGTGTCTGTTCTAAACTACATATAAATACTGTTTGTAGACAAAAGCATATTTAAAGAAATTTCCTGCTCAAGCAGCAGCTGCAGAGAGTTTCACAGACTCCGCTCTCTTTCATTCAGTCACACTGGACACCATTCTGTATTTCATTTCCTCTTTTAGAGTTGCCTGCTACTTTTCCATGTTAGACTTTGTACTCTGGTGACCTCTGAAGGGTGCACCATGCCTCTCAGCTGCTCATTTATGGGATAGACTACAGCTTCCCTGCAACCTTGAACTGGGATAGGCACTGTAGAATGGATGGATGGCTTTTATACATTTTCCCTTTTTAAAGAAGGAACATTTAAGTTTTTAATGGAAGCAATCCTTGGGGCCAGTACATGTCAGTGTCATTTCAGAAAAGTAATCTTACCCAGTTAAGCTTCATATAAATAGACACGATATTCTTCCCCGATGTGCAGTAAAGATGCTTTTAGTTTTCTCAACGTATATAGATGCGACATGTGATGTCATCTCCAGCAAGCCTGATGAGTGAGCCATGACCAAACTGCATTGTATACATTATATGTGATTATATCTGTTTCCGCATGTCCTCAGAAGGCCCTAAAGAAACAAAAATATATATTTCTTTGTTTTTCCTCATTATTTTTCTGTCCACACATTTCATTTACAACAATCTTCTCCACCTGTAGCCTTTCGTCATCCACGACATGAAGTCTCTAGTGGAAGGAGAGCAGTTTGTTAATTGCAAACAGATACCCATCATGGAGCCCCTGCCGCAGACCTCCGCCCATACTGCCAGATATGGAGGTTGGTTGTGCCACATTGTTTTATTAAGAAAAACATTTTAATCTCATGTGCAAATCTTGTGGTTGGTTTGTTATTATTGTCTTGTTGTTGTGTGTCTTAACAACTTGTTGGCAGCTTATTGTTTTTGTGTGTCTCATTTTAATTGAGCAGTTTTTGTGTCATGATTTGTGAAATTATTGAACAATACAGGTTTTGTCCAGTTCTGCCTTCCTTCTTTTTGCATAGAAGAAATCCACCTATTACCAGATGCATAAATGACAGCTACTCTGGTGTTCATCATGTGACTGGCAGCATAGAACGAATGTTAAGAGATCAATCATGATAGTTGGCATATGCGCTTCCTCGTGATGAACTTGGTTTGATGTAACTCTGCTGTTGTTTTTTTTGTGTATGCTTGGGCACTTTTTTGCCTCTTGTTTTTTCTTCTTGTTGTTAAACCCAAGTCTTTTACTCATGTTTACAGAGTTGATCAGCAATTTTTTTCTCTGCTTTAATGAGTGACTAAGTTTCACTTTCAGTAAAATCTTGCTTTATTGCTGTTGCTTTCGGTGTCATGTTTATTTACATGTGCAGACAAATGCATTGGGTTAAGTTAATGCCTATGCATATAGTTTCAAGATGATTGTGGATTTTTATGTGGGTGTTTTATTTGCCAGATTTATAAATCTAGCAATTATCGTATTCATTCACATTTCTCTCTGGAACTTGCATCTGCTCCCTAATCTGGTGTTTACTGTAATCCTTACAATGAACATGCTCCTCTCTCAGTTTCAGGGACTACAGGAGCCCTCTCAGGGTCAGATTTTGGAGTTTTGGGAATGACAAATTTAGGCGGGCCAGTTCCTGATGCAGTGGAGCTGCGTTTCTTCCAGAGCTGCCAGTCACGCTCAGCAGAAGCAGTGAGAGAAGTGACAGAGTTCGCAAAGAGTATCCCAGGATTCATCAACCTGGATCTCAATGATCAAGTGAGAACATCATCTGTTCATTGTCACACGCTTTCATTTGAATTGGTGACCTGTCCCTCCTGTCTGTTGTGAATCATTATTTGAAAAACGGGATGAAATCGTTGTGATCATGCTTGAATGTAAAACTGCATAAAAAAATCACAAGAAATGTATTTGTTTATTTAATAGGATCCCCATTCATCACGTTTTCAATTGAGATATCATATTTCAGCCTCTTTGGATTTTTCCTGACTGTCTTCCACTTTTCCAGGTAACATTGTTGAAGTATGGAATGATTGAAGTCTTGATTATCATGATGTCGCCCCTGATGAACAAAGATGGCACCCTGATCGCCTATGGACAGATTTTTATGACGCGGGAGTTCCTCAAGAGTCTTAGGAAACCTTTCTGTCAGATGTTGGAACCAAAGTTTGAGTTCTCCGTCAAGTTTAATATGCTGGAGCTGGATGACAGTGACATGGCTCTGTTTCTGGCTGTCGTTATCCTCAGTGGGGGTGAGTTCTCTCATTCATCAGACTGATGTTCATGAAAGAGATCACTGTGAATCTTACTTAACCATTTGAGATTTTTCCTTTTTTTTAAGTTGTGGTTCTACTGAAGTTGTTATTTTGTTCAAGTTAGCTGCGGTTTTTAATAAAATCATGAACCTGTTGGTTCTGAAACAAAACAACAATAGCGTCTTGACAACCCCCAATTAAAACTTCAACCGCCACATCATTTTTACACTTCAGCTTCTGTACGGAGCAAAGATAACCACTTCCTCTCCCCCTTACAGCTCAATAAAGAATAAATACAAGACTGGCACTTTGCTTCTCCGTTTAATATTTGATGCATTTCCCTGAATCTGTAAAAAATCTGAATTTTTTTACCAGCTTTGCACAGATTCTATTTCTTTTATTGATAACTTCAAATATGATATTCATAAACTGATTCATTGAGCATCACAGATGGTTAAGTTTGAACAAAATAAAGGCATCAGTGTGAATAAAGACATGAGATGACTGCTGTCAGTAATGGGAGTTATCGCCCCTACCATTTTTTGGGTGTTATCTATGGCCAGCCTTGACCCATTTATCAGTTTGCAGAGAGGTTTAGGGATGTCATTGGGAGGAAAGTAGGGCAGAACTAAAGGTGACTGAATCGGCTTCACATCCGTACAATGAACAGCTAGAATTAATAAGAGCAAGTGGCGTGTTAGTGCAGCAGGGAAGGAAAGAGAAAAGACAAGCAGGGTGAGGTTTCACAGAGAACCACATGACCGGCTGAGAGCCCCTCGTTTCTTGTTTCTGCATGTTTCTACTCTTTTTTTGCAATGATTTATAGTAAAAGGAAAAGTACTGGTGGGAGGAGGCGTAAAAGCGTTTCTGCTGGCTTCGCTTTAATAACTTTGATGTAAACTTGAAAACACCTTGATTCGAACTTTTCCTGCCTGTGTGTGAAACCAGGCCGACTTCTTTTGTCACGCACACTCGTATATCCTAATCCTAATGAGTTGGACTAGTATTAGTGATTAGCGTGGATTGATAAAAAATACACTTTGGACATGATGAGGATTAAAAATCAGCATTTAGGTAAATTATTAACTCAAATGGCTAGGATTAGAGCTTAAATGCAGATAAGAAGCCTGATTGTAAAATGCTGTAATACAGCTCAGTCAATTACTTAAAATCATGATTATGTACATCTCAGATTCCTGGTTCAACACTGGGAATGATTACTTATCTGTCATGTGTATCACTTTGGTGGTTCTTGTTTTGTGTCTGTTAACCGACCCCTGTATATGTCAAGTCGAGACATGTCACTGATTTCCAACTCCCCCATCTCTGTAACCTGTCTAGACCGGCCGGGCCTGCTTAACGTGAAACCCATCGAGCAGCTTCAGGAGACGGTCCTTCACTCGCTGGAGCTGCAGCTGAAGCTGAACCACCCGGACTCTCTGCAGCTGTTTGCCAAGGTGCTCCAGAAGATGACGGACCTGCGGCAGATAGTAACAGATCACGTTCATCTCATCCAGCTGCTGAAAAAGACAGAGGTGGACATGTGCTTACACCCCCTGCTGCAGGAGATCATGAAGGACTTGTATTAGAAATTCAGCGTTGCCGTGCAGGACAAGCACAAAAGACAAAAAAATAGACGTTAAAAGACGCAAATTGAGATTAAGTACTTCCGGGAGTGCTGCTTGTGTTGTTGATAAAAAGGGGATGTAGTCAAGCAGGCTGGGCGACTGAAACCGTGAAGGAGATGGAGAGGAACAGGAAAGAGAAATCAAGGAGAGAAATTCTGAATCTGTTATATCTTGTCTAGACGGCGTGCATGTGAATAACATGTGGCGCACAGTCATTTAGCCTCTGCTGAGCCTGGACATTTTGTTATGAGTTGTGTGCCAAGTTAAATATGAAACTACCACCTATTGCACCGATGAAGAAGATCATCACTGACTAACTGAAAGACGGGGGATATTTCAATGCAACAAACCTAGCGTGCCTTACAGGGAAATATATATATTTTCAAACCTCATGAAGTATAACATGGGTTGTTCATGTGCAGCTTTATCAACATGTTGAGTTAGGCAGCAGTGTGTACATGCGTCAATAACTCTGCAAATGCCCACAAATGCATGAATGCTCCACGAGCAAACCTATACACCAACAGTTGTTTTCTATTTTGGCATCAAGGGGAAGGTGCTATCTTATTTTAATCAGCTACGTCCAAAAACAGAAATCTGATTATTGCCTGTATCATGCTTTAGTCCCACACACCTGTGAGAAACTGTGGCATCAACAAAAGACGCATTACATTCGTAGTGTTTGCTCTTTGGTGGCTTATTAATACATGTTTTTCATAAGATCTGTAAGATCAGATTTTTGTTGAACAAATGTTTTAAAACCTTTTTTTATATATTATACATATGACATGTATGATATATTGTCAATTTTTTTATTTTTGTTTATATGAAAATCTCAAATACATCTTGCCGTTGAGCCCTAGTTTTATTTCAGATTCTGCAAATTGGTTGATTTGATCATTTTATCATTTTAACTGTGAATTTTTTTTTTATATGTGGGAGCTGCAGATTGATACCCAGAAGAAATGAGCTGTAAATAAAATATTTTCTAACATTTTACTTGAAGTCTGTCTCCTGTCTTTGCATATTTAGCCTTAAAAAAAACAACGTTTCCACACAATGTCTCCCTTGAAGGCAATATAGTTACTCGAGTCTTGGAAATCTAGTTTTACAGTCATGACATCAGCTGTCCTCTGTGCCTCTTACCAAACACACACACACACACCCTGCTGAAGCGATTGCAACATCTGAACTCTGCTGAACTGCACCGGAAGACTCTGGATATGAATTTGATCAGCAGGCAGGGAAGTGGTTTTATTCTTTAGAGGTTAATAGGCATGTTCTATGTTCTTTCTTTTTTTGGATGTCTTTAGATTGGTCACCAAAGTTTATGACAGTTTAGTTTCATAGACTGTAGATGAAACCTGCCTGCGAAAACAAGGTCAGAGCCACATTCAGACATCAAACTTTAACCCGCGGGGACATCAGGTCACCTCCACACATGCCACAGGTTCATTTACACAGAGCTTTCTCACTGTCTGGTCATGTTGTTATCGCATGTTGTTTTTCTAACGCTGCAGACACTTCCTTTAATGTCAGGAAAGTCTACCAGCGAGGTCAAACAACAAATTCGGTGTGAATTACGTTTTGGCCCATGTCTTCCCACTGAAATGTGGCTCAAATGTTATGATCTAATTCAGTCTATTTTATGTATTAAGTTCAGTGGTGATTAAAAAAAAACAACACAATCATAAATACCCTGTATTTTCTGTGGTTCTGTGAATTGCCAGTTAAAAACTGTTAAAACCTGATTTTGTGCTGCACTCTTCCTATTTGCCACAGTCCTCCAGCTCATCCACCTCAATGTCTCCAGGAAAAGATCCTGTTTTAAGATAATGCAGGAATGTATGTTTTAACAAAAACTGAAATAATGTATATGAGTCAGTTTGCTGCTAAACATTAGAGGGCATAAAAAGAATATGTTGATCATTTTTGGAGCAGTTTTGTGGCCACTTGTGGTCAGCTCAGCTTAACAGTCCACTATTACTGCTGCATGTGACTTCTGTGTCAGTTCTTCTTTTAGCCCTGCTTTTGGTCCACCGACTCCTGAGAGTGCCATCTTACCCAGAGTTAGGTCTGTCACAGTGCAGGTTAAGTTCAGTGGGTTTAAACCTGCGTTCCAATCTCTGTTGGTCCTAACTGAATATGTCCGTCTTAGGAGCGAATGAGAAATGCACGTTTGCAGGACAGAATAAACCAAAAAAATGAAAAAAAAACTGAAGAGCTTAAATTGACACTAAAAGGAGAAGTCTGGGTTGGAAGATGTAGCCACCACAAATAACATTAAAATATGTGGTCAGTGATCTTTTGGTTATTACTGAAATCTGTATTATATCCACTATGTAGCGACAGTTATGTTTAGATTCAAACATGCTAAAAAGTTATAGAATAATAGTTAAGATATAAGGTCACAGAGGGGTTTTTAGTGCCTCAGAGCAATATTGTGGCATGACAGGTGTGAGCAGCAGGAGGAATAGAACAAAGTGCATCTACACAACAACTCATAGCAGGTCTGAAGTGCTTGAACCAAATTTATGTCTCTAATTGAAATGAAACAGCATTAATTCATACAGAAATGCTGCATTTCTAATTATGATCAAATTACAACTCTCCAATCATGTACATACCTAATCACCTGTACAGTATATACAGTATATATGTAAATATACTATTTACTCTTTATCTGACAAATTCTGAGTGTTTTTTGCACTATAGCATATCTAGCCGAATTTTGATATTACAATGAGTGTACCATAGCATTTTAACGATTTTGTCTCCTCTATCCACCTTTCCCTTTACTTAATTTTTTTTAATTAGTCTAGTTTTAAGTTCTAACCCCTATTGTCAAATACTAACTATTACTGTTGTTGTATATGCTACTGGATGCTTGAATTTCCCTCTCGGGATCAATAAAGTATCTATCAGTGATCACATCATTTGTTAGAGGTCAATCATTTTATGCCATGACAGATGATTTTGTTTGACAGATCAGTTTGTGCTTTCATAAAACAACTTTCATATTAAATTTTCAGCATATTTTCAAAGCAAAGTTCCAGTTCTCACAGTTATTCAATTCAGTTCAACTTTATTAGTATAGCGCCAATTCATAACAACGTCATCTCAAGGCGCTTCACTGACAATCAGTTCAAGCAAATCTGATTGTCATACATTCATATATATACTAGCCAGTTAATAACAAATAACCAATGTAAGGAAGCCGACCAACTACATCGAAAAGAGTCTTTGATCAATCCCCTTTTGAACAATTTTCAGGCGACTGTGGGGAGAAGTCTCCCTTTTAACAGGAAGGCAAAACCTCCAGCAGAACCCGGCTCAGGGAGGGCGGCCATCTGCCTCGACCGGTTGGGGGGGGGACCGACAGAAAGGGTGACCGTAGACGGAGGACAGATAGAGAGAGCCCAAAGTGAGGACAGAAAGAAAGTGTAAAAATAGTGTGTAGAAAAAGGGGAGAGAAAGCCAGTGTAGAAAGAGAGTGAAGAAGGAGAGGACTGAAAGAGAGTGTTGGTGGCAAGTAGAGAAAAACTGTGTAGAAAGAGAGTGTAAAAAGAGAAGAATTAAAGAGGGGGTTGGGGGAGACGAGAGAAAAACTGTGTAAAAAGAGGGTGAAGAATGGGGTGAGAGACCAAGAGTGTAAAAAGAGGAGTGAAAGAGTGTAGTAAGAGAGATATATCTCCTTTTACGTTGTACGTTGAGATTGTTCAGTGCATAGGACATCCCACTAGAAAGGAATTACAATAATGTAGTCTAAAATTGACAAAGGCATGGACTAGTTTTTCTGCATCACTCTGAGACAGGATGTCCCTAATTTTGGCAATATAATGGAAAAAGGCGGTTCTAGAAACCTGTTTGATATGCGAGTTAGAGGACAAGTCCTGGTCAAAAATAGCTCCACGGTTTGTCACTGTTGTACTAGAGGTCAAGTTAATCCCATCCAGAGTATTTATGTAGTTGGACAGTTTAGAGTTTTAGAGTTCAGAAGGAGGACATTCAAGGTCATCCAAGTCTTTATGTCTTCAAGACATCTTTGTAATCTAACAAACTGGTCCATCTCATCAGGCTTCATGGATAAGTACATCTGAGTGTCGTCCGCATAACAATGGAAGTTTATACCATGCTGTCTAATTATATTACCTAAGGGAAGCATATACAATGGGAAGAGTATTGGTCAAAGTACATAACCCTGAGGAACTCCATGACTAAGTCTGGTCTGAGAGGAAGATTCATCGTTTACACAAAGAAACTGAAATCTATTTGATAAATATGAGCTAAACCAGCCTGATGCTGTTCCTGTAATTCCAATAACATGTTCAAGCCTCTGTAGCAGAATGTTGTGATCAATGGTGTCGAATGCAGCACTGAGATCTAACAAGATAAGCACAGTCATGAGTCCTTTATCTGAGCCCATAAGAAGATCATTAGTAACCTTGACTAATGCTGTCTCTGTGCTATGATGAGCTCTAAATCCTGACTGAAATTCCTCAAAGAGATTATTTCTGCTCAGATGGGCACATAGTTGAGCTGAAACTACTTCCTCCAAGA
>JAVQJG010147565.1:0-13607 GCA_036024015.1 Craterocephalus amniculus
AGGGACTTTATACATGCAGTATAAATCCCTACTTGATAGAGTAAATTTGCCCAGCACCAAATAGCAGCCAGACAATCATTCTGCTTGCAACAATGCTGGACAAGACAGGTGTAAAAAAATATATATATTAAAAAAATGGATCAAGCAGCAACAGCAGTTCACCCTGTAGAGCAGTGGTTCCCAAACTGTGAGTTGGCACTCACAAGTGGGTAATGAGATGATTTCAGGGGGTCGTCAGATAATTGTGAAAAATATAAAACCTCTGTTTATCAAATGAATTGGTGATTTTCATCATAGCTGTCAAAAATAAAGCATTGACAAAGAGAAAAATCTAAATTTAACACCTTAATCTAATCACCTTATCTTTTTTTAGTGTTACAGTGTTGAATCCTCATCAGACAAGTGAGTGGCATTGTTTTTTTTATCACATAAACCCATGTTCGAGTGTCCCAGCGTGTCTTTGGATGAAAACAAATGGTTTCAGAGTTTTTTCTACTTCACCAACCATGTGACATCCTGGAGGAGAGAGCTGATTTATTGGACATATTTTCTGTGTTGTGCACGTTCACGAGAAAGAAGCCCCGCCCACCTTCCCTGCTCGGTGTGAGGAGGAGGACCAATGCAACGCTTTCAGTGTCAAAATAAAAGCTTCTGCTGCTGTGAGGGATATCTCTAGATTTTGACATTCCAGAAAAAAAAACATCTAGATGGCAATGGATGGAGTTTTGTTTTTATGAGCCAGCGTTTGTACCAGACCCCTGCATTTTACTGCAGCGTGCTGGATGAGTGAGGATGTACAGCAGGGGATTAGCTTCCGCTGAAAGCAGGGTCTGTTCTAACTGTCAAACACTCTGTTTCTGATCCAGAGCAACAAGCTGTGAGTAAAACCGTTGTCTGTCACGCTGTAATCAGTTCGGTTTCATTAGTTAGTGTGTGAGCCACATCTAACTCGCAAAAAGTGTTAGCAAATAGCATCATTAGCTTATTTATTTCTTGGGAGCAGAAGTTTTCCTCCTCTGTTAGCATCCTGCTACATTTACCACACATTCACCTCTTAACGGGGGCTGAAAGGTGAGTGAAAGATGGTAAATAAGGCTAAATGGGACTGTACAGTAGATGATAAGCAGAAAGAAATGATACCTTTGTTGCTGTGAGTCGCCGTCATGTTCGGGTCTGATTGGGGCCTGAACATGTACGGCTGGATGATATGTGTTGTCAATGGAAGTTGTTATTTTTCTTCATTTTGTTTAAGAGTTTTTCTGGCGTCCTGCTGTAAAAAGCACCTAAGAAAAGCACACCAGCAGCTGACCAATCAGAGGCAACCTTTATAAGAAGGCGGGGAATAATGCCTCTGCCCTATTCAGGTCTGGTAGGGTAGAGGCTGATCTGAGCGCCTACGAAGAACATCTGTCTAAAATAAATAAACGTCTTTGTGATTAATTCTAAATGATCAATTTCTGCCATAGTGGACTCATACATTTAGATTTATTAGCATGAAATGAGCATAATATGCCCCCTTTAATGCATAAATCCACATTAATCTTCCTCATTTATGAAGACAGACTGTTTCAAGCCTTATATTTAGAGGATCCTGTAGGACGACCCGTCTGATCTAAAATTAATAACTGTCATTAGAGAGGGTCACAAACCCAAGAATATATGTCATCTTAAGGGTCGTAGCTCAAAAAGTTTTGTAATCGGTTTAAAACCAGTTCAGATGTGATTAAATCCTCATGGTTCCTTTACTCAAATGAATAAACGTAAACATCTTTGTTTTAAAAAAAACAGCCACGTGATGTTTTCCTTTAATAAAACAAAAGTATCCATCAGAGATGGTTTAACTTGTGTACATGTTATTGTGCATATTTCTAATTACACACTGAATGCTTCTTAAATAAAACTCCACTCCATTGACTTTTTTGTAAATTAGGCCCGAGATGGGAGACGCTAAAGCAGTGATTAATGGTGCTACTCTGCGTATACTGAGGGACGATAAAACAGATACACGAACTCAAATAAACTGATGCATGATAAACATAAAGAAACTATTAGCATCCAGAGAGGAGCACTAAACACGTGGAGGAATCAATCGATTTCTTTTCTGCTGTTCATCATTATTAATGTGAGCTGCTCATACTCATCAGTAGACAAACCCCGAGGATAAATAGACTTGCAGCATTTCTGCTCTTTTTTAATTATCATTTTCTTTATTCGTGCGGTGCACACATTGAAATGTCTGTAAGGCGACGGTCACATCAGCACCAGGCTGGCAGAAAGCAGAGCTAATCTGGTTATTACAGATAAAACTGATGGTTTTACAGCAGGAGGCAGGTTGGAGTAATTACAGGCTGCTGACAGGTGAAGGTCCACGCTGCAGTCAGGCGACAAGTCAGCACACAGGGACACAATCAGTTTCCATTGTCAAAGAGTTGGCCAGTGGAATGTAAAGTGTGTATTTGTGTTTCGGTGTTGGCTCTCCTCAGGGACATTTTAGGCAGGTATTTCTCCGTGATCCTGCAGACAGAGAGCAGGTGGCGGTTGCTGCGACAACGGGATGAAACGGGTCACTTCACATCCTCGCCCTGCAGGGAAATGTCACCACACAGTTTGGAAACAGGATAAAAATGTGGGGTTTGAATCAGATTCTGCTTTTCCCCATCTTTTATCCTAATTTCATTTATTTCTGGAAGCCCGAACGTGTAAAATTTGGTCACCTGCCTCAAGGAGACTCCAACACATTGTCATTATGCCACAAATGAGAAGCAGGCCATTCACTTTGCACAGGACTGCTCCTCTATGTGTGAATTTCTTTTTATGTGCACAGATATTGAAATTTGAGGAACTAAAATCTGAAAAAGTGATATATTTCTTTTTCTGTCTAAAGTTGCACCTTTTGATACCAGATGTATGACGTGACATCATTTCACCAGTGAATACGTACATGATTCAGCTCATGTCTACACATTATGCACCACAAAGCTAATATTGTTGAGATCTGAATTATGGATACCATCCCTGGCTACTCTAGATTCAGTAAACACTCATTTCAGAAAAGTCACAGTCTGAAGCCATACTGTACTCAAGAAGCAGAAGATAACAGCAAAATAAAACCAAAAAATGTCCTGGTACATCAACAAGGATCCATTAAAATACTTGGTTTACAACAAGAAAAGTCATTTTACCCATAAAATCCAGTTTCAGGCCAAAACTGTAGATTTTTAATGAGTAAATCTATCAGTAGGTAATAAGTAGTCAGAATATAAGATTTTAATGGGTGCGTGTGATTAAGAGGAGCTGCAGCACTGACATTAGACCATTTCACTTGTTGTCAACAACCAGTTAGGATCCGGAGCTATGGATGGAGGGGCCCAGCTAGCTACATGTATGATTTTGCACTTTTAGCACAACATGGACAGATTTGTAAAAGAGATGGGCTAGGCAAGTTTATTTTCCTACTGTACACATGACAATTCAGCGCTGTACATACAGATGGTACAAAGAAAGCATTAAAGCATTGTAAAAAGCTAATGGAAAAACAATGATTCATCAACAAACAGTGCAGCAGCAACAACAAAGAAAATATGACGGGAGATGGTTTTGATCCGTACAATGGTGGGTAATGAAGAGAGACCACAATGTGTTGTGTGTTTCAAAATATGACAGTATGAGGCCAAACATGCTATGACACTACATTGGGATTTCTCATCCAGAACACAAAGAAAAGCCTCAAAATCACCTCAAACAAAATGCTCAATAGCTGGAACTAACAGTGATGTTTCGTTAAGGCAGTATCAACTCCCCTGTAAAAAGCAGTGAGCAGAGTTTACCAATCTGCCAGAAAAAAACTACATTTAAGCTGAAGAGCCTCAATCTAAGTAGCATGTTGCTTCATGCATAGTGTTTCATGAAAGAGCCCATGTGAAGCCTGAACTTGGAGCACGTGGTGTTCAACCCAGCAGCAGATGTTTCAGCTCTGCAGCAGCAGCTGCTGCTTAATAAACCTAACATTCATGATCAATTAACCTCAGTGGGTCAGGACACAAACAACAATGACATGACATGTTTACATATCTTCCTTTTTCAAAACAAAGGAGACAGCAAGACAAAGGAAAGTATTGTTTTAAACAGCCTGTTATTTAGTAATAATGTCAGCTGGTGTAGGATTTTTTTCTCTTAGGCAGAATTGCATTATAAGGGGATTTTAACCTTCATTTGTTTAACCTTATTTTTATATTTAAATTTAACATTACAGCATGGAAATAATATATACTGTATCATTAATTACACAGTATGTACTGTATCTTATAACAAAATCCGATCTGTTGATCTCTTCATCTTTCCTTATGTGGCAACTATCTGTGCCATCCAATCATGACCAAAATACTGTGTGTTTAACATCAACAGTACAGCACAACGTATTTACATGTACAACCAACGTATGAAGGCATGAAACACCAGATCCTACTCCTGCTAAAACTCCTCTGGCTCTGCATGGCCTGAGCTGTTCTCACGCTGTTCAGACAAAGTTGTTCTGTTCTTTCATGGCTGAAAATCAGCAAAACCTTTGATATTTGCAGCGTGGCGTTTCAGAAGCACTCTATCTGTTCTTTGTCACACCCCAGGCTGCGTAGAATCAGAGTTATGCTCTCATAACCACACCCAGCGGTGATGTCTAGTACAACTTGCAACACTTTGACGATGTCAGTAAACAGTAAACTCCCACATAATTCAGAGTAAACGGCCTCATGCAGATCGCCAAAATCTGTGATAGCAGCCTGCTCCACGGTGTGAGTGAGGCTGATGAAGGCTGTCCATAATGTCCATGGTGCACTCTGCACGGCTACTCTGCTCTGGACATCCAGTACTTTTTACTAATTGCTGACAGTTTTAGGCAAGGTGCCCCTCCTGCCTTGACTCAGCCAGGGAGTTGTGATTGTATCATTTAAAACTGTTGATACTGTGTGATCACATGGGGAAAAAAATCTGCAGAAAACCTTATGACATCCCTGTTATTTCATTCACTTGTGTCATTTTTGAATAAAAACTCTTCCCTGTGTTGAACAAATATGGAGCTCTGAGAAATATTCCCACCAAAAATGAAGAGTTCTGATAGAAAAAGTAGATCCAACTTTTTAAAGTGATCGCTAAGCATAAGATACAGTAATTATAATCAAATAAAGTCGACAAGATGATTTTACATTTAAATAATCATTAAAACTGACACTAATTCAGTGTCCTCTTGTTTGGCTGTGACTATATTTCAGTCATTATGTCCTGTTATCACCCCTCCACCTGCAGGGAAAACTGTTCACAGATGTTTCCAAAGTCCAGCTGAGGATGCAGAGAGATACAAGCTATTTTTAGACTTGTTACAATGCAGAGAGGCAATATAGTGCACATGCTATCAAATTATTTCATAGGTGGTGAAACAGCAGCCCCGTGTACATCAGCGCTGGGTCGTGCACAGCCTGTGAACATGTGATGCTTCCCGGAGAATTCTGAAACAGCACAAATCAAATATTTGTTTTCTCCCTGGAAAAGGAAGTGTTTGCATTCTTTCTTAATGACGAGGAGCTATGGTTCAGCCAAAGTTTAATTCAGATGAGTGTGAGATCTGCACAGAGAAAATTCTGCATCACAAAAATCTGTAAAAAATAAAGGTCATCTCGGATATAAATTTGCAGTTTAAAACATGGGCTTTTTCTTTTGCTGATGCTCAGGTTTTGTTGCAGCAAACTGTGTTGAGCCAGTAATGAATCATCTAAAACCACCAGAAAGGTGTAACATCCCTGAGCGATAAAGTGGACAAATAAGTTCTTCTGGCTCCAGTGTTATGAAAAGTTATGAATCTTTACAAGTGACAGGGAAGTTTTAAATGACCAAACTGACCTCATCTTGTCATAAGAAAGTATATTAACTTTCCTTTTAATCTGTGTTAGTGTCATAAACTGCAACTGTACAGTATCAGTCAAAAGTTCAGACGTATTTCCAAACTTTCTACTTGCATCATACACATTTACATATTGTCAGTCCTCCCACATGTGGGAACAACTGGAGCAGATGTAAAAGGTGAAATCCAGAGTGCTCCCAGTGGTAGGAAGCCCATTACGAGCTGTAAATCCCAGACAGATAAGTTTCTGCTGCAACATCCAGCAGGATGGCTACGATCCAGCCCTGAACCCTCAGGGTCCCAGACCCCTGGAAGAGCACCTGAGCTTCCAGTCTTTGTCTCTTGATGTGGCATTAAAAGCAATATCTGATGATGTATTATTAAACATGCATCCATCCATTTCTCTGCGGCTCCTGTTCAGGATTTGTGGGCCGTCGTAGCTGGATCATGTGCACAGCTGAGACCTTCTACTGTAGCTGTGATCTGACAATGATTACGTCAATGAATTTAAAAGAATTTGGGCTTTTTTTCTCAGATTTTTCTTACTTTAAGTGGATTTAAAAAGTTACAATTATTTTTTTTAAAAACACGAGGCTACTTGCAGCACATTCGAACCAAGCTTGTGTTTCCTGTGTTTAGTTCTCCTAAAGAGAGACAGATGACATGTGGGACAGCTAAAATAAGGCAGAGGGAGACCATTAGTCAATCCACTAAATTATACTCAGTCAATCTAAAGTGAAGCGGCTCCACATGGAGCTGTTTACACTGCGAAGCTCCTAATTTACCTAATGACAGCTCCAGGAACGGCAGCCATAAACTGCACATTATCACATCTCAGCCTCTCAGAGCCGTAAATAACTTTAAGGAACGCAGAGACGCTACGTTTCCTTCATACTGTACCAAAAAAATCTCTTCAAAGTTAAATCATCTCAATGAGGACATAACAAAACCACTGAGGTGCATTTTTTGTTTACTGATACCCCAACAAGGCCCTAAAAGTCTTTGAAGTGTCATATATTGCCATAGTAACTGCATTTCCAGCCAATCTCTCCTTAACGATGTGCAAAGCAGATATCTTCTTATCTCTGTATTGACCCAGGGCACCAACACGGCGAGAGACTAAATCAATACCATTTGAAATTCCTTCGCTCTTTCTTCAAACCAGTGCTTGTGTTAGCATGTCCCCTCTATCTGGTGTGGCATTTATCATCATCACAATGCTGATAGGACCAGGGACAAGACTTAATACGTGACCTATTAGATCTGGCAAACCATTTTTCAACCCACTGTATAAATCTATTGTTTCTATGCACAGAAGCTCCATTTATATTTCATGCCGCAAAAATTGAACTTAATTCAGTGAACTCTGCTTATTATTTTCTATAAACAGAGCAATGTAAACGCGTTAACTGGGGAAACATTATCAAACGTTAGATAAAGCAGCTCCCTCACTAAGTGCCTCCTGCGTGTCTTCTTCCTTCTTTTAAAATGAGT
Organism: Craterocephalus amniculus; assembly: GCA_036024015.1. Taxonomy (NCBI): domain Eukaryota; kingdom Metazoa; phylum Chordata; class Actinopteri; order Atheriniformes; family Atherinidae; genus Craterocephalus; species Craterocephalus amniculus. Next base: position 7,385 of record JAVQJG010147565.1, read on the forward strand.
CACAAGCCTCTGAAACATCCATGAGTCACATGAACTGTTCTGCAACTCATCCTCTAAATGTGCTGTATGTTCTGTCTCTGGGGGGGGGTTGCGGTGTTTCTTTGGATCACAGGGTGCGGGCTGTTGTATGTCATAGAAGATGATAGAGGAGTGCCGTCCCGAAAGCGCACAGGCACACGCCTGACAGAGTCACGGCCAAATCACAGCCCTGCTGGAGCCGCCGCTCGCCGCTCGGGGTGAGGCGTGGACTCCCCCCTGCTCCCCCGACGCCGCTTTGCTCGGTAGAAGATACCCTTCTGTTTCCGTCTTCTGTGTTTGTTTGAACATGAAAATGATGAAATGAGAGTGAGAAATCTTCCATGGATACATGGGGAAACTGCGCCATCGTGTGGATGACGTCTGCAGGTGTGCAGCAGACAGCATCGCTTACCCAGGCAGCTGTGCAGCGGCACGGCCACGAGCATGACAAAGATGGAGAGAAGACATGCATATGTCTATAGAGGAAGAGGAAGAACGATTTAAATAAATTATCACATTTTCTCTGTCAAAACAGCTACCTTTAATGGATTTAATATCTTATTCATGACCCGGACCCAATTTGATTCCTCACACATTTCAATAATTAAAAGATGATGGATAATGATAACATACAGCAGGAAAGCAACTTGTGGTGTGTTGAATGTATTTTCTGTGCTACATACAGAGCGAGTAGGTCGTCTCATGCCTACCAAGAAGAGCTGCGCGCGGTTCTGACTCATCCTCCTCAAGGCTTTTCCCATCTGGAGTCCGAGTCGGGCTAAAGAACAGGGAGTAACAGCCTCCTCATCCTCAGCATCCACACATCTTGGATAAAAATAAAGGAGTGAAAATGAGAAACACCACCAGCTGTTGCACGTTCCCAAGGCTGTCACTCAAACTGAGTTGATCATCGGCACCTTTGTAGGATCTTCTCCACCAGAAGGTCCCGCTCGTCGTGACGTGAAGCATTGAAGGAGCTGAGCACGCTCGATGGAAGGATGTGCCCGTGATGTGCCAGAACAGCCAGGTTGAAGGCTCCCTGTGAGTCAGCGTGAAAGCAGAATGAGAGCAGCTGATGCTTCACTCAGTCACAAACCTCCTCAAATAATAACACTGTGTGATGTTGTTTGCGGCTTTTATTGCAGCGGGTCTCAGCCTGTGGAAGTTTAATTAAGTTTATCGTGGGGGTGATGAGATTACAGCCCGAGTAAATCTGTCACCTGAGGGCTGCCCGCTAGAGCCGCTCTGCTATACATTGATACGGCCTGCTCAGCCAAGGATAATGAGTCCTCTCGTGTGCTGGAGGAAAGGCAGCGGTGGTAGTAGAAGTCTCCCATTTTCAGCAGCGCTATAAAGAAGATAAATATTTGCTGCTCAGTGACCAGACTGACAGGAAAGAGAAAGGTTAAAGCGGAATGAAATGAGCCGAACTCACTGGATGGATGAGGATCAGAGTTTAATAAAGAGTGGTTGTGATATCTCCACAGACAATCAGAATCGAGGTTCAGCTCCTGAGAAAGAGCAGAGTAGTAATGAAGGTTAAGTTATCTCCTCCTAATAACGTCCCTCTGGCATATGTCTCCTCTTTAAACGCTTGACTGGAATTATGTGCAATTTGTCCATCAGACATTGATTGCAGAAGTGTGTTAGCAATCCATTTAAAAGATGGAGATGGGGTTGTTTCAGACGAGAGATTTAAAGGCAGACAAAGGGAAATGTTTACCTCACACAGGTGTGCCACATTGCTCTGGGCGAAACCAAGACCGGCCTCGGCTGCCAGGACATACCTCACAAACGCCTCCTGCCTGTTGGCAACACAACCGGACAAATAAGAAGAAGCGGGGCTGAGCAGCACAGGCCAGAGAATGATTCAATGAGGATGATCGAAATGTGATTAAAACTGATTTCCCTACCGAGAGCCCTGGAGATAGGCCTGGAGAGCCTCTCTGATCATAAATCCAAGGTGTCCGTTCTGGTCGCAGACCTTTTTTAGCATTCTGCGCAGAGGTTAAAGGATCGCTGATGAATTATGGAATATCATTTACTTCTCATAAACGGGAAATATTGTAACAGGATCTAAAAATAGATGCAGATCTGTTGAGGTCATTACGGGAGGCGGCAGCAGAAGGAGCATCTTTAAATTCATAAGACACCAGAGGAACTTCAGTGAGCAGAATCTCTTTGTGCCAGGCAATAACATCGTGACAGTGGTTCTTATTTTTAGACATGCAAATGCTGGGCTCTGACCTTGAATTAGCCACCGTCATTGAAATGAGATGCCACTGAGCTGCAGGCTACGGCGCAACAGCCCATAACAATGCTTTTTTCACCCGGCTAATGAAAGCCTCTTACATCACAGCCCTCTGCGCATCCTGAGACACCCCTGGCAGGCCTCCTGTGGAAAGGTACCGAGCCGCCTCCACAGACGCAGCCACGTGGCCGAATCGAGACGCGTTCAGGAACTGCTGAAACGCAGCGCTCTGCGGGTCGAATCAGAAACACATCAATCAGATAGAACAACAAGGAAACTCTTGGTCAAGGTGTGAGAATCAAACCTCGTTCCTCCACGGCCTGTCAGGGTTTTTCCCATTCAGGTGATAAACTCCGAGGTTGAACATCCCATCATCGCTTCCGTTCAAAGCCGCTTGCTCAAAGTACTTCATCGCATTTTTGTGGTCCTTTAGAACAATCCCATGGTACCATCCCAGACCATTCAAGGCGTTAATTGAGCCCTAAAGCGAGGAAACAGACGCTGGTATTCAGGGTGAACTCTCTTGTTGTAAACACAGCGATTGATGCCGCCCGCTCACCATCGCGGCCGCTTTTTTCAGCAGCTGCAAACCCCGAGTGGAGTTCCTTTTCACTCCCTGGCCCTGCAGGGATCGACATCAATCAGAGAATCAATAAGTGTCAAAAACAAGCACGCACACACAAAATGTCCAGTGTTCAATTCAATCATAAAAAAGTGGGCTTAATAGTTTTACTCAACCTTCATTAGGAGGATGGAGTAGTCGTACATCACGGAGGGATCCCTCATTTGCATAGCACTTCTCTCAAACCACTTCACTGCACTCGCTATGTCTTTTGAGACTCCGTTTTGTCCCCAGTAAAGCATCGTTCCCAAGCGTTTCTAAAGATAATCAAGGTTTCATCAGTGTGTTCTGGTAATGGACTCTTCCACTGGCCACACAGGAGAAATAAAGAAAGGGCTGACGGCTTTGTCTTCATGGTTTTATAGTCCACATGTTCCACAGGTAACCACAGACACTTTATTTGAATAATAAATCTCATGAAAACCCAGACAAGCATCACAAATCCCACCCACCTGACACTCCACGTCTCCCCTCTCCGCTTGGAATTTCAGAAACTGGAAGACGTCGCTTGACTCATCCGTCAGAGTTTTCAGATCGTCTTTGTTGCTCAGGTAGATCTTTTCAGGTGTGTATTGCTGGAGAAAAAAGGGGAAAATAATAATCTCTATATTGGTAAACAGTGATTTGATGAAAGATTTGATTGACAGCCGGTATTCATCAGATTGGGGGCGTCAGCTGTTTTAATTAAAACTTAGCATAGCCAACAGCAGGAAATGAAAGTTAGGCTTTTATTTCTTTATAATTAGGAATCGTAAGCAGACAACATGTTGCTCTGTCATCTAAATTGCCCTCCGAGTTTTTCTATTGGTCATAATTCTGATTCGATGTTTCTCTCACGTTTAGGCTCATTCCAGCTGCAGCAGACAGCTGCTTTTATGGAACTCTTCACTAGATGCAGCTTATTGAAAGACTCAGAGAATAAACAGGAAATCAGCTGGAAGCAGCCTTTTCTCAAAGCGGGCTCCTTATCTTTGGAGTCCCCTCCACCCCATCCCCCCCATTCATCAAGACAGCTCTATTTTTAAATGAAGATTTAAGAGCCAGCCCTCTCTGATCCAGCCTGCTGAACCAACAAACACACTATTAATCATATTTGGGAGACGCTGTGTTCAGGAAGACTGCTGTCATATGGACAGTATGTTTGCAGGGAATATCATTTGTCTGACTTCTTGTGCTGAACTGTAAGACATGATCCAAAAGAATCATAAACGCTTGTTACATCTTTTTCTCTTTTTTGCCAATTAAAGCAAACCAGTCATGTCTGCTCAGGTGGGAAACGGCTAATGTGCAGGAAAACGACCTATTAGCATATTATAAAATTCACTTTGTTCTGTCTTTTCTCCAGTAGAATATTCGATTCAATTAAAAGTTGAGCCTCTCAGGGTTTTTTTCACTCACTTTTATCTAATCAGTTTAATGAAATAATCATATTTTGTTGAAGAGGATCAAGCATTTGTCTGAGCCACTTTGGATCAGTCCGACGTGTTCGCATCTGTTACAGTGGTGCAGGAGGGTCTCTATCCAGTTTAATTCAGAGGGGATTTCAATTTGATACGGTGCAGGAAGTGTTAAGTGAGAAGAAATAGCTTGAAATGGTAACTTTAATAACCCTGCTATATAAATCCATGTTTCATTCTGATATACTGACTTTGGTCTGGGGTGTTTTACATTGTACGTGTGTGGAATTGCAGTGTCTGAACAGAGGAGCTGCCTGTGCGTTGCCTGTGTGCTGTGTAGATGTGAACAACGTTCCTATGCATGCATCACTGGGCTGACACTCGTTTACAAACCCATTTCCAGAAAAATAGGGATGCTGTACAAAATTTTAATACAGACAGAATTAAATTATTTGCAAATCTCATATAACTCATATTTTACTCCCAGCAGAACATAAACAACTAATTTTCCCATTTTATGGTAAATATTAGTTTGTTCCGAGTTTGGTGCCAGCAACACATCTCTAAAGAGTTGGAGAAAAACTGGACGAGCATGTGTCAACTAAGGTTAATTGGCAGCAGGTAGTAACAGGACTGGACATAAAAAGAGCTCTGTGAACAACTGTGTCTGAAAGTCGTGGGAATTTTTTAGAAAAATGTTCCTCAGTATAAATTGTGAAGACTTTGAAGATCCCACTATCTACTGTTTATATCATCGAAAGATTTTTATGAATTTTGCAAATCAATGGATTGTGCCTTTAATTAACATTTTACACTGCACTACTCTTTTACTAGAACTGGGAATGTACAAGGTTTCCCACAACAACTCAGTTCCAGTGTGATTAAATATGAAAAGATTTCTCCTCAATGTGTTCAAAACGGGTTTGTTAGCCTTTTCCCTACCACAGACTGCAGTTTTATCTTCAAACTCTTCCGCAAAGGTGAGTTTTTTTATGGTATTTAAAAATGAGCAGATTTCTGGATAACTCTCTGAGTGTTTGTAAGCCAGTCAGAAGTAAATCTTTAAGTGGAATGTAAGTCTAATGACATATAAATCCTGAAACCCACGCCAGTTTAACTAAGTTACAACCTCTGTCCTTATTTGAGGCAATCTTTGTAACATAATATTAAAAAAGCCAACTATTTTTGGTTTTACAGGAATCTTTTATAAAGAATTTCTGATTGCACTTCGTCTTCTGCCTTAAAGCAAAGAGACCATACAGAGCTGATGAACAGTTCGTTTATATTTAATAACACAGACTAAATTGACTTCTTTTACTGCCTCTCCTATAAGTACCATCACTTTTATATCAGTAAAGCAAATATTTAACTGAGGTGCAGTAACTGATACCTTATTTTCATGAATCCGTGAACTGTCAATGTTACTCTGTGCCCCGGCATTAGAGTAGTAGCTGTAAGCCATGTCCTGGTCTCTAGGAAACCCATCAATCCCATGTGTGTGTTTGTAGCCTGCATGCATCAGGGCAAAACGCTCATCACCACATGCGCCAATCAAGCTGTAGACGTGACCCTTAAGCACACAAAGATGGCAATGTTATAAGACAATAAATGAATGAATGAATGAATGAATGAATGAATGAATGGAAAAATGCATAATCAAATACAAATATTTGAAAATAAAATACAATAAATAAAAATAAAATTTAATTCTAACAAAACAAGATAATTCATCACTGTTTTATGCAATAGTATTAATAGATATAACAATCCAACTTCTAATACTAAAAATATTTTTTAATTATTATTATCATAATCATTATTTTTGGCAGTGACTTTATCACATGTATAATCAAATTTTTAACAATTGATATATCATATAGTATTTCATTTCATCTTATTAATAATTTTTAAACTTTGACTAAACATAATAATAAT
>JAVQJG010147571.1:0-14647 GCA_036024015.1 Craterocephalus amniculus
CAGGGGTCACGATTCAGTAACAGACTTTCTGAGCACATAGATTTTAGGCTTGCAATTGTTTTCCTATTTGTCAAGTTGATGCTGAAACTTAATATATTAATCTTTTCATTTGAAGAAACCCACCGCACATTTCTGAGCCTGATCAGCTGCTTTGCTGGTGGGGTTTTCCTGGCGGCATGTTTGCTGGACATCATTCCAGATTACCTGTCAGACATCAGCACAGAGCTGGATGCTCGGTCTGTGGAGGTATGTACATGTTTAAACTGATTTATCTCTGTGGGGAAAAATCCTAGAATTCTTTATTTTAAAAAAACAAAACAAAAAAGGAATAACAACAACACTTATTTAGGTATGCAAGATTTAGCTAAGGTGCTTGTTTTTAATCTTTTGTCGGCCAGGTCATATAAAGGCTCCTTGGAATAAGAAAAAACAGAAACTGATGAAGTAAAATTTACAACATATCTAAAAATATTAATCAATGAGCTAAAGCTGATCAGAAAGTGATAAAGCAATACTAAAAATCTGTTTATATTTTACACACCAAAGAAATCACAAAGCAAGACAACCTCACAACAGAAAGCTATGGCCGACAGTAGTACGGGGCAGTCAGTTCTCCAAGTCAGCATGAGAAGTGGGGAACCACCTGGCACTGACCAGTGTCCACTGGTCTTTTAATACTGAAGGGGATGATAATGATGATAGATTTAATTATGCATTGGACTTTTACAAAGCCAAAGATGTACATAGTAAACACAAGTGATGGCACATGCTTTTTTATGTTCTCTCACAGTTGAACTTTAACAGATGTTTTGTTTGGTCCCTGTTTGATATTTGTAAGCTTTTAGTACTTTCTACCGAAAGATTAACCAGTTATTTTAGTTTTCTTTAAAGTCTATTTCCCTAAAAGTTTGACTACACCAGACTGACCCTGCGGTCTCCATTTTGGTCTTAAACAGACCAACTTTCCTCTACCAGAGTTCATCATTGCTGCTGGTTTCTTCATGGTCCTCATACTGGAGAAGATTGTCCTGAACTGGCGAGAGATCCGAGGGGCTCATGAGGAGAGGGCACCCCTTATATCAGAGAGCAGGAACGGGCATGGGCACGGTCATGGGCCAGTCACAAGCCCGGATCTGGAGGGCAGCGGTCACCACGTCCACGTTGACTTCCAGGCTCACTCCCCCTTTCGGTCCTTCATGCTTTTCCTGTCCCTCTCGCTCCATTCGGTTTTTGAGGGACTTGCTATCGGCCTGCAGAACACTGACTCAAAGGTAAGAAGATGGAAAATACTTCAGCTGTGTATTTATTGTTTTTTTTCCCCATTTTCTCTCATCTTATTCTTTAAAAAATATCTTTTACATTATTACATGTAATGACTTTTAATTAAAAGGTTTTTTCAGAAGAGGTTGGATTCATATATGCAGCATGGTCATATGATTAGAAAATGGTTTCAGTTTAGGGCTTCCGATGCATCGGGGGGAAATGAGTCACACGACACTCACATCTTGTGATCACAAGATAGCCTTAACAGCCTCGCTCTCCAAATTGCCTCAGGACTTTCCATGCACATGCACATGTCTGTATATGCGCTTATGTTTATGACCTTAAAAATATCAAGAGTTCATTCAAAATTTAAATTACTATCTTAGCAACGCCTTGTATTTAATGTTAAGTTATATTTTCTAAGCGGAATTTAAATTGAGATAAAACAAAATTTCATTGTCAGTTAAAAAAATTAAAGAACAGCAAGACAAAATAATTCAATAACTGCTAAAGTGTCTAAGGATAAAATAAGAGATTGCACGTTTTCAATGTACTAGAAATATTGTCGATGTGGGAGCAGCTCATTGGATTAGGAGAAACTGGAAATCAAGTCCTTCACTTGTAATTACAGAGGATTTCCTCTCAGTGAAAAAAAGGACCTAGATTATTTTATTTATGTTTAACTCTCTGAGGAAGGCTTGTACGCTAAAAGGTATTGCAGTTTTAAGAGTTAATGTGTCCATATCTTATATCTAAAAGCCTAAAATGTGTTTTTTTTATATTCAGGCTTTTAATGTGAAGTGGTAATGGGCTTGTTAAAGACCATGGTCTGGGAACATTGTTCATCACAATACCCACAAATACAAGTTAATACTCTACTATGTAAACTATTTAAATAAGATAATTGAAAACCTTTTAGGGGCTTTAACTCATTTAAAGTTTAACATTTTCTATCAGCCATCCACAAGGCTGAGGAAGAGAGGTACCAACCGGCTTGTTATCAGCCTAAAGTAAAAAAGTCCACACCCATGACGGTATAGTGGGACTTGGAGCGACTCATGTAGAAGCCCAGTTAGATTTCTGTTCAGTTCCCAAATATCCCCATGTTGTTAAAAAATAGGGGCTGAAACACAGTGTTAAAGTTGTCACCATAACATTGTTTTTAAACATGTTGGAAGTGTCTAATCTTAAAAAAGTGCACGCATTTCTCCGTTAGCAATTCATCTTATATTTCATATGTTTTTCAATCCTGTTTTGTATTTTATTTTAGTTTAAAACAGACGGTTAAACTTCCTGGAAACGGTGTTTGTAAAGGGCCTTGATTTCTGACACCACCAAGCACTTGTTTTTCGTTGACCTATGTTGATTTATTTCATGTATTCTCAGGATGTGGTCAGTAAACGCATCGCAGCTGGATGTTGTCACGAGTGTGCCACATTACACAGAAGTGTAACAAACCTGTAACTTTTTACCATGAATAAGGTTTTTTAGATTGCTTTTCTTTAAATCTGCAGTGTCCATCTTAGTGTTTGGTATTCCAGCCCAGCACCGTGGTATATATTTTTTTTAATTATATCCTAACCAGATATTATCCTGTTTTCCAGGTATTAGAGATCTGCATCGCTATTCTTGTCCACAAGAGCATCATAGTGTTCAGCCTGTCGGTGAAGCTGGTCCAGAGCGCAGTTCGCCCGGGGTGGATTGCTGCGTACATCATAGTGTTCGCCATGATGTCACCTATTGGCATCGCCATCGGCATCAGCGTGATGGAAGCTCAACTAGCATCCGGCGCGTTAATCCAGGCCATCCTGGAGGGGCTGGCGGCGGGAACATTTGTTTACATCACTTTCATGGAGATCCTCCCACATGAGCTCAACTCTGCAGGGAGACAGCTCCTCAAGGTGCTCTTCATCCTGCTGGGCTTCAGCATCATGGCAGCACTGACGTTTCTGGGCTGAGTTTTTTATATTTCAGGAGGCGTGTTTGTTAGGAAAAGACTTGGGCACCATGTGCAATCTACTGCAGCCTCCACAAACTTTCTTTTGGTCACTTTAGCGCAGAAACTTCATTTGTGGGTTCATTGCTCGGTTACAGCTGACTCTGGGGATTTTTAATCAAGCATGGCAAAATGCTTGTGTTGCTTGTGTTGTTTATCTTTCATATACTTTAAAAGAAGCTCATTGTGGAAGGAAACAACTTTGTCCACATTTGATTTTTTTATTTTTAAGATGATTTTATTTAAGAAGGAGGTACTTAATTTAGCTGAAGAGAAAACGGGGTAAGTATCCTCAAATATCACTGACCATATTTCGAGGCGTTTTGTGAGTATAAAAACCAAATCACTGTTTTTAACCATTTGAAATGTTAAGGAAACAAAGGGCAATGTTCTAAACTCGTGATGCCTTGTAAGAACTCAATCTCATCAGTGTTTCGTACTGCCAGGCCTAAAAGGTTTACATTAAGTCTGTACGTCAGCTTTTTGTTTCTGAAAGCACTAACTGTGCCTTAATCTTTATAAATTTTTTTATTTCACAGTTTGTTTTAATGGTTTTTCCACTGGCCTGACATCAGTCAGTAAGCACTGACATTCCACTGTTTTTACGAAGCTTTTATGTTTAGTTTCTCATTTTAAGATGCTTTGTTTCTTATTACTGACAGAATAACGCAGGGCTTCTTAGATTTCTGCTGTAAACAAGTCCCTGTTTCATTGTGAAGAAATGTAGAGGCTTTGAAGTTTCAGCACACAGAAGTGAAAAAAAACTAATCCTGTAACATGAAGCCTTACATTATTTTACTTGTACGGCTTTAATTTATTTGACAGTTCATTACATCTCAGATGAGTGAGCTTTTGTTTTTGTGTCATGATCAACACTTGAGAAAATGCTTTGATAAAGAACTGAAATCAACTTGCTTGCACTCAGAGAGGTTAACTGCGTCTTTATCTGCGGTTATAGCTGGTATCAGAATTGCTGTTTCTGTCATGTGACTGTGCAATTGTTCCCTTCAGGGGAAAGAAGCAGGAAATACAAATGCATGTTTGGCCTGTCAGCAAAAGTTGCTCATGCCAGCTCAAACATGGTTTGCTTCATAGACTATGTCAGCTTCTTTTGTTTGTTTTTAGTCCATTTTATTTCTGAATTACGCAACGAAATGAGGTCCTCTGCTTTCACTTCCCAACAGTTTGTCATGTGTCACATTATGCATTGTTAAAGTCTGAAAACCATGTCGGAGTATGAACCATCTCCCTGCTCGTACAACTGTGTTTGTGCCTTATGATTGCTCATCTTGTGAGAGTGATGACTGATATTCCTGAATATAGTCAAATGATTTAGACCATGAGTGCAGTGTCTTTTTTTCTTTTTATCGGCAAAGGAAGGGTTTGGTAATCTGATAAAGTGTGGCGTCAGTAAGACAATATCTGATATCTTCGTTTCACTTCCTCTCTATCTGAAAGCAGTCTCAGGTTTAATCTCACAGATGTTTGTGTCTTTTTATTTTTCATACGAAGTGTCTTTAGCACTGTGGGTTTCCGGGTTATATTGTCAACTGATTCATTTTGCAAGCTACTGCCACCAGGTGGGAGTGTTGCCCGTCTGACTGATAAGGTCGGTAAAATGCAGATGCACTATTAGAAAGCTTTTGAGAATATAGATTACTCGACTCAAATGTGTTATCAGCAGAAGATTTTCGGGGGATATTTCGCTTGTAAAACCTCAAAGTCTGCCTTTTTTCATAACATGCTAACCCTTGATATCTTATAAACACAGCTTAGAAAATGCCCAATAACTGCTCACTATAGCCTCAAAATACAAGTCCCATTCATATTTTTACACACTTGTTTAGTGAAGTGGAGGGAATTCATAAAACCAGACCTGTTATTTGGTTTGCAGGAAGTCATAACTTGCAAGAATTTCTTCACATCAAGGCAGAAGCATATCCCAGAGACAAAAACGTTTGCTTGTCTGATGTGACACCCAGAGGCCTTGTTAACCCCTGTTTGTCGCTGTGAGGGAATAAGGTCATTCATAAATGTCCGCTAATGAGAGGTGCTGACAGGGAAACAATAGTACAGTACGGCTGCCAGCTCTGGAAGACAGAGAGCTCTGTGTAGAGGGAGACCCAGCAGAGCATTGAGCTTCAGAGTGCTATGGACACTTTATCTGAGCTCATTAACCATTTTTTCCACCACTGGGTCCAATTGTATTCTCAGATTCTGCTCTCAGATTTACAGATGATGTCTGAAGTGTAGATATGCTCTACTTCTCCTGCTGATACAGTCTGCATTATTCTTGGACCGTCTTTATATTGAGAAAAGCTATGAAGAGTACTTTGCATGCTAATAAAATATCAAAATGCATTCTAGAAATATTTAATTAAAATAGATGGGGATCTGAATGTGTCTGCTATTAGCATAGAAGTAACCTGTTTTTTTTGTTGTTTTTTTAAACCTTTTTTACAAGAGATACACAAATAGATTTTTTCAAAATATGATGTGTGAATACTTTCCATATAAGTTTGGCAGAGTACTGATGCTTTGATGGATATAGCCAACAAGCCTCTACTGTTGGGTTCTTATTTCTAATCTTATGATTGATTAAATGGAAAAATTCTGGAAAGAAAAGAAACACAGCTTTAAAATACTGTACATTTTACAACATAGCATATTTGCAATGTTTTTAAGCAAAAGGGTAAACCTGTGAATTTCATCCTATTTCAACAAGCTTGGATAATTCTCTACTGTAACTCCTGAAATTAGCCACAACATAGAAAAACATGACCTTAGCTGCCTGCCAAGATGACTGTCATCTTTACAAGTCAAGGGACTAAAGCAGTGGTTCCAACCTATTATCCTTGAAGACCCCCTTAATGCAAATCGTAAAAAGCTGAGCTTCCCCCTGCCCCAGCCCGTGGTGAAGCCATGCTTTATTTTATGCTTTCAAAATTGAGATTCTCACTATAAATACTGGATTCTGACTGAGTACATTTTGTTGATAAAATCCAAAAACCAAAAAAATGTATTGGTCACCACCAAACAGAATATACATCGGACACAAACAAAGCGAAGGGCAGAAGCCTCAACTTAGAAGGCCCCTTAGGCTTTCTTATGCTCAGAAGCAGGTGAGTTGAGGACATCTTGTGGACAGATGATGATGAGACAGGCTGGATGGTTAAAAAATACAGCTGGAGGAGAGGTCATGTACCAAAAATCTATTTTTCAACCTAACCATGGCTCCAGATGAAATACAAGGATATCACTGAAGCTTTTTCAAACCATTTGGAGATGAACAAGAGAGAGAAAAAGTTAAGAAGTCAATCCAATAGTTTTATAGATGTCTAGATTTAAACAACAGTCACTGCTTATTGATTGCAGGAAACTTACTAAAGTAATTATGAGTCATTTTATTTGGTACAAATCTGTGCACAAAGTGGAAGTCTACCCCACTGCTAATGAGATATTTCAGTCCAGACCAAAGAGGCACAGAAACTAAATGAGCAACAACACCAGAGAGCCGTCTGTGAAGCTAGAAAGGCACATTCCTTTAGCAATAATGACTTCAAAACTGTCATGTGCAAATTTCAGTAAATAATGGAATAAACACATTAATCAATTTCCCAAAATAAATAATTAAATCCATTTAACTGACTCTGTTCCCCTAATTAATGACTGGGGCTATTTAGGCCAGGCTGTCTGATGTTGTGCATTCATGGATAAGTAATATGTTATCTGGCACTCAAAACAAGTGGTCCCCTCCGAGGAGGATTTCAAAGAATGTGCAGAGGAATGTTAAATGTGAAGCTGGAAGTGTGTGTTCCTTAACAGGTGGGCGCCAGTCACATGACAATACCCAAGTTTAAGTCTCACTCCTTGTGTCACGTGTGCTGCTGGGTTTACATTAGCGGCAGAGAAAATCTCTGATCTTACACAATACGATGAACTGTTTTAAAGGCAAGCTTCTGAGTGTGCAGGTGAAATTTGAGAATCAAAAGCACAACACAAATGAAAACCTTAATTTCATAAACATAGAGGAGATCAGGGCTGGTGTTGCAACTTTAACCCGCTAAATCTAAGAGGTACAGCTCTCAAACTTGTATGTGAAATACCCATATTTGTTTACAATAAATGGCACCAATTCAAAACCCTGCAATGCAAGAATATCACAGATCTTGTGTGGTCGTGTCAAACACAAAGTGGTCCTCTGTTAAAACCTGCCCCACTACTGGGGTGGGTCGTGGCTGTAACACATAGAGGGAGAGTTGTGACTGTTAGACAAAACAAGCAAATGCAAAGATGCACTATAGAATAGGCTTCAAAAAGATGTGTTTGGCAATAAAGGAACAATCCAGAAAAATGGGGAACATTATACCCAACGTTCCTTTGGCTTTTATTAGCCAGATGACTTCATCCAGACAACTCAAATGTTTTTGTTGTCCAGGATATCTGTAGCAGCTTTCAGCATTTCTAAGATTTCCAGCAGCCACATCTCACTGTCTCTTTTTGTCACTCCCATAGGCAGTTTTGAAATGAATAAAATCAAGAAATTGTTATTCGTTTTCAGTGAGTGAATGGTTATAATACTTTTAAAACATATGTGACGACCCACTCCAACCTTGCAGCCTGAATCAGCATTGTAGTTTGAAATTAGAGATGGGTAAAATGCATCACATCTTGCCTAAAAGACAATTTAATTTACCATAGGTCATATAATTTATCTTCAATGTATAATTTCTGAACAAAATTTACTTTTGATAAAAAATCTTTTTTAAGTTTTTCTCGATGAGATGTGCACAAGCCCGTTTCTAGCCCTGACAATATGACATATGGCTGTTAGCTCTTCCCTAAGTTGTGGAAATGGTGTAGTTACAAATCCATAACCATCTCTGGTCTCCCCTCATCAAACAAACATTTCAGAATCACTCAAAGAACCCCAGAGCAGAGTGAATGCTGAGTAAAGCAAACCAATAGGTACAGTTAGTGAAACTAGTGGGGATGCTGGACACTGGATCACTCTTAAGATGAAACAACGAAATTTTAAAAAAGCAAAGTTTTATACAGGTTCCTTGTATACTGTGCACCTTAAAACCTCCATGTAATCCAGACCAGCACCACACACCTGTCCATCATCCTTGCCAGCTCTCTGCAATATGTTGATTAGCCCCTTGTTGTAATCCACCATGTTGGGTTTAATCCTGCTTCGGTGACTCTTTCAGCAGCTCCTCCCCTGTCGGTCTTCTGTGTCTCCTCTGTTTCCTCTGTTTCCTCTCCCATTCTCTGAAGGTCTCTCATCCTGTCTGCTGAAGGTAAGGCTGCTTTGCTCTTTACTTAAAACAACCCCTAGATCAGCAAATGAGGAAAGCTGGTATTTCTGAGGTGAGTTTTATCTTGTGGTGAATACAGCTAGTCAACAAAATTAATTAGATTTTGAACAACAAATGTTTGAATGAGTGTGTTATTTAGTGTAAAAATATGATGATATTAACTTCACTCTACAGATTATTGTTCTGTATTTCAGGTTTAACAAAATGTAAACCCTAGTTGCACATGTTGAGAAAAGTTGTTCAATCTGGGCTGAGTTACTTTCCGTCAACAAAACAAAAAAAAAAAAAAATACAACATACTTATTATGTATTGTGAAACATTTTAATCAACTTTGCAGTTTGAAAAAGATAGATTAGCATCGCAAATGTATAAATTGAAGAGAGGGTATCTCAGGATTTCAGCTTCAGTTTTTTTCTTCACATGCATAGTTTTCATGTAACAAGGTAAGCGTGCAAAATAGAAGTGTAAGTCTTACTGAAGGGCACCTCTTAGGTCCCTTTCAAACATTAAAATGTAAAAATAATCCTCTTGTATCTTCATAAAGGAGACCTTTTCTAAAACAACCTCTGCTTCCATATTAAGGGATAATAGCTGACAATATAAATTTTTTCTTCAATTTGGGCAATAAGAGTCTGATTTAGATATATTGAACTATGTATCGGGACCCACTGTTTATGTTTATGAAATTGTGCATGCAACAAAATTGCTTTTACATACTGTCACTTATTACTGAGCAGAACTGAGCAAGTCTTTTTAAGGGGAAAAAAAGGGTGGGGGTGGGGGGGTGGGGATCTGTTCAGCTCAAAAGCCCTCTGTGTGTCAGCCTCTTATGCAAGTAGACGTCTGCTCTTTAATGAGTGAAAAAACACACTTCTTTTCAAAATTTTGTCTCCACGGAATTACATAGTGAAGCAGACTGGACTGATTGTTGCCCCTGCTGCTTTTCCTTAGCAAACCTGAAAAGATCCAACCTGTGTGTGGCCAGATTAAACCTAAAAGCTGCTTCTGATGTTCTCATGATCTGTTTGTGCCCATTCTTCTTTCTTTGCAGCATTAGTGTAGCTGCTGAGAGACGCTGCAACCATGGCTGCTGTAAGTTTAAGTACTTGAGTGTCACTTTATCTTTGTTTGTGCTGGTTAAGTCACATTCTGGCTCCTGTAAGTAGTTCAGTGACAGCCGAGTGGAACTTAGTAGTTCTTTGTGATCGGACTGTCAGCGCATGATGCTGCTTAATACTGTCATTGTACCAGTAGACACTGGCTCTGAGATGGACCCTTAAGCTGTGTTTAAGAAAAAGCTTTAAAGATCCTTTCTGTAATCATGTGAACCAGATCAATCAGATGTTGTGTATCGGTTGGTGCTGCAGGTCAGAGGGGTTGGAGAGGATCAGGTGCATGTACGGGTTGATGAATGCTAGTTTATTCCCTTAAGCTTATCAACCGCTCATCTTTCTGCAGACGGGAACTTTCCGTATGGTTTCGGAGGAGGAGCAGGCCATGAGGTCAAAGCTGGAGCATCTGACAGTGAAGGATCATGGGCCGGTGTTCGGGCCATGCCACAAACTGCCTGGTCACACTGTACAAAAGGTTAAACAACAAAAAGAGAGAGATGTGAATTCTGATCAGACCATCCAAATACTGATTTTAAAAAAAATCGTCGCTGGTGACGTGGAGCTGCTTTTAAGAGTGTTTTAAACGGGTTCTGTAGGCGAAGGATGAGCTGAATGAGACAGATGAGAGACGGGCGTCATCACTGAAGGAACTGCGGGCCATGATGAAGGAGAGGGCAGTGGAGGGGGACGACCTGGTAAAACTGGTGCAGGAGCGCTTCGGGGACAAGCCGGACTCTCTGCTGCTGCGCTTCCTCAGAGCCAGAAAGTTTGATGTTGCCAGAGCCAACGAGCTCATGAAAGGTGATCATTGACTGTTTTACCCCGCACGGTGTTTTCTCAGGTCTCTTGTTGAGAGAAAAACTCGGTTGTTGCGCACATCAATTTGACATCCGCTTTGATTCAGCTTCTGCAAACATTTTCCAACAGCATCAGTAATTAAGGATGAGGTTTCCTTTGTTTTCTCGTTTGGATAAATCCCACCCATCTGTAAGAACAGCGAGGCATGTGCTCATTAATTAGGGGCTTTGAGATGCCTCTAAGTTTCACAAATAGCAGTACACAGTTACACAAAGCCCTCTTTTGTGCCCAAATTGGACAGTGAGTTTAATTAACTTGAACACTCAGTGTTTCGCTGGGAACTTCTCCATGCCTGCGACACTGGTCCGAGAAACAAGTGAACATTAGAAAGACAAAATAATGTGAACCAATGATAAAAACACACCAGATCATTTCCTTGTTGTTTATACAGTTACATCTTTTACCTTTAATACATTTAAACTACTTAATATTTCAGTTTTCTTCATAGAAACCACGAGCTCCAAATGAACCATAGTTGTGACTCAAAGCAGCAACACTGATATCAAATAAACCAAATGTACTGAAAGCATGTACTCTACAGTATGTACTGTAGGTTTAACCATCACTCCAAATACTGTTCTAGCAAACTTCTGCCCAATTCACCATCCAAAAGTAATCCTGTTTTACATTTTACAAGTGATTTATAGATATTTTGTTCTCACAGAGGAAAAAAGGGCACACAGAAATATTCTAATGTTATAGCTTGGACTAGTAAGTAGAACATTTAAGTAGAACATTTCTGAGTAAAAGAAGTATAAAATAGTCTTGGAAATATAATAGTAGCAAAATGCAACAATACAAACCTTAATTAAAAAATATCGTGGAGAATAACTTGTCAGTGTGAGAGGAACATCGGATGTGAACTTGACTAAAAGGGTCAATATGCACAAATTCTCCCATCATGCATGTGTGTGTTAATTGGTGCCTCAGTCTGACCAGGCTAAACAATAAGATAGTGACGCCATTGTGTTTTTGCACATCACTGGCCTGCAGGGGTAAGTAATGTTCTACATGGTCACAAATCATGTCCAGTAAGAGGATGAGAAGCGTTCAGATGTGATGTTCAGGCGAATGTGTGTCCACTAGGTTACGTGCGCTTCAGGAAAGAGTATCCTGAGCTGTTTGAAAACCTGACCCCCGAGGCGGTCCGCAGCACTATCGAGGCGGGATACCCTGTGGTTCTGCCCACCAGAGACAAATTTGGCCGCGTGGTCATGCTCTTCAACATTGACAACTGGGACCTGGAGGAGATAACTTTCGATGAGGTAGCTGGAAAATAACCTCCAAATATAAAAACATAAAATCCTCAGAACCTGAGCATGTTGTAATCCATGCTTTGAAAACATGTTTTTATGTGTTTAACAGGTCTTGAGAGCATATTGTGTGATCCTGGAGAAGCTGCTGGAAAATGAAGAGACTCAAATAAATGGATTCGTCCTGATCGAGAATTTCAAAGGCTTCACCATGCAGCATGCCTCGGGAATAAAAACAGCTGAGCTCAAGAAGATGGTAGACATGTTGCAGGTCTGAACAGATTTCAACTTATATGAAGATAAAGTCATTGTGTTTCTCCACAGATTGTGGTTTAAATCCTTGCTTGGTGTGTGTTTCCTCTGCAGGACTCTTTTCCTGCCCGTTTCAAAGCAGTCCATGTCACTCACCAGCCCTGGTATTTCACCACGACATACAACGTGGTTAAACCCTTCATGAAGGCCAAGCTTCTGGAGAGGGTATGCTTTTTCTTTATTTTTGGCTTTTATGTTGATGTGTATATAATTACATATATTCTTTATTATACTTGCTTTGCATGTACTGTATCTGTTTTGTTCATCAGTTTTTCATTTTGGAAGATATTGAGGACCTCCTTGAAAATGAGATGGTGCATCTCAAGGGGTTTATCCTACTAAATAAATAAGAAAATAACAGCAGCTATAACAAATTTGTTTAATTTATACAAGAAACCGCTTCTGATTACTGACACTAACTTCCTGTAGGTCTTTGTTCACGGTGACGAACTGGACAGCTACTTCAATGAATTTGACGCAGACACCCTGCCTTCAGATTTCGATGGAAAAGCACCAGTGGCTGACTACCAAGGCATCGCCACGAAGCTCTTTGGCTCTGAAGACACTGCTCTCTGATAGAATATTCCTTCCTTTTTAAACCCAAGAGTAGAGGCCTTCACCCAAGATCCTTTGTTTGGGTTCAGATTTGTGGACAATGATGAAGCTAGGTTACTTTTGTGTGCGTGTGTGTGTGTTTATGTGTAATTCAGGCAGTTGAAATAAACAACTGAGTCTAGAGTTAGGAGCATGGGATGTTTTGCAAATGATGGGGTACAAGTGGGAAAGAAAAGGGTTGTTTAGATATTGCTGAGAGAGTAACTGATAGTTAAAATGATTAACTTCACATAACTAGCGCTCCTTGTTATTGTGTGAACAAAGGAAGAGTAAGAGAGTTGATATGATGATATAGACTGCAAACAGATTTAATTAGCCTGAAATGCATTTTTCCAAGAAAACATCTCTGTGCCTTTCAAACTGAAATTAGGACACAAGTCGCTGTGATACAGGTTCTCTACAGTCTCAAGGGAGGACTTTAGGAATGGTATGCAGAGGGGAAACTGAAAAAGGGACAAGCCAGCATTAGATGGTTGTCTGAGGAGCAGGGGCCTCATGATGCAGTGCCTTGCAAACACTTTTATGTCTCAACAGCCTTGTTTCCAAATCCGCAAGTATCGTGTGAGTTTTAATACTCAGGATTTCTTGTGTACCATAAATATCTTTCCTGCCTGTTACACTGGATTTGAGACTGTTCAATAAAATGTTTGTGTCTGTGGCTACACATGGATTTGTTTTTCTATTTTCAGCCCTCCATTTATTTAACGCAAACAAAAAGCAAAAGCACTTCTACAAGGTAACTTCTAACTTCTTGGCTTGTTTTGGTCCATAAAGGCAGCTATATGTTAAATATGCACAGTCTTCTTCAGTTTGTCTGAGGTAGAGGTAAAACACATTAAGTTCCTCTGCATTAATAGCTTAATGAGTCCGCATGTATGAGTCAGAGGTATGGGTGAGCTGGATTTTGTTTGTGAAGTTGCACTAACCTGTTATTAATTTTTGTCATTTATAATGATGTTGGACAGCTCCAACATTTCACTTCACACGTCCAATTAAAATATCCATCCAACCATCCTAAAGTAGGAAGAAATATGGAATATTGAAAAAAAGTGCAAAGCAACAACATGCGGAAACGCTGTCTGCTTAGGGCATGAACATTGTGCCTAATAAATTGACTTTACCAAGTACGAGTAAGTACTTTACAGTGTTATCGGTACCAGTATCAATGCAACCCTACTTTTGATAGTTTGAAATGTCACGTGTCTTAACCAATAAGCGAAACTGGGGCAGAAGAAATAAATAAAGGAATTGCACTAAAATGGAGCTTCCATCATTTTTTCCTTTTCTTTGTCCATTTTATCCACTTCATTTGTAAAAAGGGTGAATGAAAGGGTACACCCTGGACATTATTCATAGTGTGCTAATCTAGTTATATCTCACCTTGCCAAGTTAAATATCCTGCTTCTAGAGTGCTTTAAAATATAACCGTACCGTAGGCTACCGTCCTCTTTCGCTTATCCGGGGTCGGGTCGCGGGGGCAGCAGCCTAAGCAGGGAAGCCCAGACTTCCCTCTCCACGGCCACATCCGCCAACTCATCCGGGGGGATCCCGAGGCGTTCCCAGGCCAGCCAAGAGATATAATCCCTCCAGCGGGTCCTGGGTCTACCCCAAGGTCTCCTCCCGGTGGGACGTGCCCAGAACACCTCCCGAGGGAGGCGTCCAGGGGGCATCCTGACCAGATGCCCAAACCACCTCATCTGGCTCCTCTCGATGCGGAGGAGTAGCGGCTAGACCTCGAGCCTCTCCCGGATGACCAAGCTCCTCACCCTATCTCTAAGGGAGAGCCCGGCCACCCTGCGGAGGAAGCTAATTTCGGCCGCTTGTACCCGCAACCACGTTCTTTCTGACACTACCCAGAGCTCGTGCCCATAGGTGAGGGTAGGAACGTAGCTCGACCGGTAAATCGAGAGCTTTGC
>JAVQJG010147580.1:0-10416 GCA_036024015.1 Craterocephalus amniculus
ACACACACACACACACACACACACACACACACACACACACACACACACACACACACACACACACACACACACACACACACACACACACACACATATACACACAGCCCACAAACACGCAGTATTGTTATTATTGTTCACATGTGTGTTTGTCTTTTCTGTCAATTTCACTGTACTGTATGGGCTTTTCTAATAAAAAACAAAAAGAGAAACGTTCTTACAGTATTCATTGCTTCAGTACCTATTATCGCTATCACTATCTGTCTAAAACACTTCAGTCACTTTAAGCTCGGTCTAAGTACAAAGAGGCACCTCATTATTTCTTTGTGGCTCACAAACTTACTGTAAACTAGGAATTTTGCAAATGGGGTTCATGGTGATGAAGAGAGGTAAAGCAATGAGGCTTTTCTGATAATTCATGTAGTGCCTACATTTTATCTAACGTCTTCAACTTTTCATACAAACAAAGGCAAACCATACGTGCTCTTTAGACAAAGTGTGTTCGTCTTATAAATAACACAGAAACACATCTACTGTGTTTGTACTCACTGTACTGAAGTTGTGATGTGCAACCGTCTGAGGCCTGCCGTTGGAAACTGGCGAGAGTTGATGTAGGAGACCTTTGTCATGGCTGTGTTGATGCTGTCCACATCCTCTCCTTCCACCACCAGCACAGACTGGGCCGGGTTAAAATGAAACTGGAAATACACGCAAAAAAAGATACTGAATCAAAATTCCATTTGTTCTGTAAATACTTTGACTCATGGTCATAACTTGAGTCTTTCTTGAGTCTGGATTTAATTTATTTTCTCCAAACTTGATTAAGCGAAGCTTTGAAAGAGGCTGTATGCTAGGACAAACACATTAGTCTGACAGTGTATTACTTCTGCTTTTACAGCAATGCAAAGGTAATAAGCAGCAGGCATACTACCATTGAAGGCTAGCGTGTTGGAAATTATAAATGTTTCTCCATTCTCCACCCACCTTTATGTCCTTAGCCAGGCTTTCAAGGGAGTTTATATCAAGGCCTTCTTTGCAGGCCTGCAAACAGGAGATAACCTTCTGGGTTTCAATGCGGCCTGGTCGGATTGTCAGACCTGAAAGGCTGCCATGGAAATACTGGGTGAACCTCGGGGTCGCTACCTCACCGCCTAGTTGAGAAAAAAGAAGACAAAGGGTGACGAGAAGAGAAAAGAGATAGAGGAGACAGATCAGTACGGAGGTGGAAATGAAATAAAGAAGACAGAGGTACCCAATCATGGGGGGCATTTTCTAGGAAGGTAGGACAAGGGTAATAACAATAATAATCATGTTGATAATTATGCAGCATGCACAACTATTCAATATGCAGTAAAACATATTTAATTACATTAACATTGACAGGCCGGAGTTGGGTTGTAGTATTTAGTCATGCTGAATAATTAAATTCATGTAGATAAACACGGGTTAACTAGATTCCATCAGATATCAGACAGGCAAAAAAACTAAATGATACAATAGATAATTTACACCAGTTTGCAATATTCAGATATATATTACCCACATTTCCAGCCCATGATAAAATAGTTTACCGCTGCTGACGGATTCATACTGAATTTGATTCTAGGCTTTAACATGTTGTGTTACCTTCATAGCCGGAGACAAATATGTCAGATCATAAAACTCAAATACAGACTCTAGTGCAGAAAGTAATATCTCTTGTGTGAGGGGTGAATCTCTGACTGAGTGGACAATTTTCCTACAGAGAAGCCGATTTCCCTGCAGGGCATGTCAGCGCAGCCTGGAGGTACTATTTCACCACTTCAGATGAAGCTTTGCCATGCTCACAAAATCATGGATCTTAAACTCATGATCTTTCTTGTGTGAATTTTTCAGGTTAGCAAGTGGAAAAGGGTGATAACTCCCTGTACAGTAGGTTTTTTGCATATAAAGTACAGTGATTATGTTTCCCCTGATACATAATCCAATAGCAGTCAGTGCGGAGAAGTGTGAGCTCCTGAAACACAGATCCTGAAATGACAGGCTTTTGAAAGTCTTTAGTCAACATATATAAAAATATATGAAATAAAATATATTAGGTCTGAATCTAAATTGTCATATTCTGTGTCTGGTTTTTAACTGCTTACAGTGAAATACTTAAGTAAATATGATAGTTACTGGAACTTAATTTTCTAATTAATATCTGAAAAACATTAAATGAAATAGATGCATTCGATAGAAAAACATTTTATATTCAAATTATCCTGATAAAAATCCTTTGAATTGCAGCTGAATTGGTTCAATACAATGTTATATACAATGTCTTTCAATAATTACAATAATAAAAGCCCTAACAGAATAATTTAGTGTCTTAAATCACAGTAACAAAAGCAAAGTGCATGATCACTGGATGTAACGAGACACTTTTACAATAAAAAGTCATATTGTAGCTCTTGGATTCAGTTCAATTTTTGTCTTTTTATTCCCAGCCAAATACAACTTCTCTAACACTGCTAAATGCTGGCTCAGCGGCTTTCTGCTTGAAGGTTATGCCCTCATTCAACACAGACTGGGGGTTCACTTGGCACAAATATTCTGTACAGAGCAGCTTGGGGAATTATAGACAGAAACTGCAGATGTTATTATGGAACAGGTCCTGCAGTAAGCCGGACCCTCCCCCCTTTTTTAGACTCTGCCACTGTGAACCATTCAGGAGTGTAGACATGTCAAGCATGGAAAGTACATCCAGTCACTGCAGATTACTCTGCTGATGATCTGAACAAATGAAGTGAAAATTCAAAAGACCACAGTATGAAGCATATTTACACCATGATGCAAGTTTCACAAACTGCAGGCATAAACCAGAATATTAAAATGTGAAAAGCAACTTCAAGATGCTCATGTCTTATAGAAAGATATAAAATCAACAACTTTTTAAATACATGTGATACCCTTGATGTGCATGCATGTCCACTTGTACTTTGGCATTACAAAAAAAAAAAGAGACGATTATTTAATGATTCATAAAACTAAACAATTACAGATTTAATTTGGATAACAAGTTAGATTGTGTCCATGTTGATAAGGGAAGTTCTAAGATAATAGGCAGGCAGAACAAACCTTCATGTTTTTCTAGGAACATAATCTGCAAATTCCTTTTCCTCATTTTAAGGGCATTTATGCCGTTCTTCTTCAGTGCTTCTGTTATCTCTGCAATCAGTAGATATAGTGTAAACTGGACATTAGAGATGACAAACTGGTGTAAGAAGGACCAGAATCAGAAACTGTTCTAAATTTGTCTCCGTTTCTCTCAGTAATTTGAAAATATTGCCAATTATTCTGCTCTTTACTCTTCGTCTCTCATAAATAGGATTAGGGTTCAAAGGTTTTCATCATGTGGTTCAATAACTAGGTTGTCGCTTTTATTAAGCAAACTGTTGTCAGTTATGCATTTACTTCTTTCATACTCCTAATATCAAAGTAATTCAGAGATGAACTAAACAGCAGAAATCTTACATACACAAATGGGTCATCACAAATCAATGAACAAAGAGTTTCAAGGTAATAACTGTTTTACTCTTTATTAAAAATTACTCTGGATGTGGGTTGGACAACTTTTCAAAGATTTTAAGAATGTTGCATAATACTGCTTATTTGCTCTTTGGCTTTTTAATTCTGTAGCTAAAGGCTAAAGACCTTGTATCCTTTGTGATGGTTTCCTTTAGTTTTCATGCAGGAGAGATGTACTTTTTTTTTAAAAAGTCATCAGTAACACATTCATGCGCACTCTTACAGAAGTAATGCAGAATGACAGATCTCTTTTTAATTTAAGTGCTTTTTAGGTCAATACATGTGTGTCTGAATATTCTAAGGTTTGAATATTTAAAGAAGCGACCAGAGTGAAGCAAGGATTCTGGGAACAGGATTGTGTTTGCGTTTCCACTGAACCTCTTCTTGTGAGGCAATCAGCTAATCCCAATACTATCCATTACTGCTACATATTAGTTACACCTTCCGAGGAACCGAAATCAGTGAAGGGCAGGTCATTATTACCGTCAATAATGATCTGAAAACATATTGTGTTATGCCTCTGCATGGGTGCAGATGTAACTAGAGGCGGAATGTAATCGAGTTATCTGTCCACACTCTTCATATGAGTGCCTTGAGGGAACAAATTTTGCACCATTGTTTTCTTGAATTCACAGAAGAACTGATTAAATTTTGGTGGACATAATTCAAAAGCCACTGTGATGAGGCCACATGGGGTCTCGTTTTTATTAAAGCAATACAACAGCGCCTCAAAGAAATTTCATTTCACCAGCGTCAGACATCCACCAATCTGATTACATTTCTGTGTTCAAAGGTCAAAGGACACAAATCACACAAAACACAATTTAGGAAATAACACAATACTTTACACCAAAATCAGACTAACACAAAATTCAACACAAATGTTTAATAGGAGTAAAGTGATGACATTTCAAATAAAAAAAAGTTAGAGACGAACTCTACCCAGGCGTCACTACTGCTCATTATTCCAACACACACTAGAGAGCAGGAGCAGAAACAGTTTGACAATGAAACGGTTACACTAATCTTGTGTGCTCATCTAATAAATTCCTTCACAGTTTCATCACAAGACGACAATTTAAGTTCTCTGTGCAGCCATCGCTGCACTTCCTACTCTTTTGTCAAGTTACAGTAAGCTGTAGAACACTTTGTTCTTCATTTTGATTGATGCCTTTCATCCCCTGCATAAAATCCACCCCACACTCTTTTAATGCCCACCATGTGCCTTTACTCCTTTACTTAATTATCTGAACACTATGAGGCCGGCTTTACAAGTTCACACCCACTCTCCTTAGGAAATTAAAAACATGTATTTACAAGTCAAACTCAATAAAAAGCTTATTGCTACTAAAAACTGCTTCAAACCAACAACAGCCATGCCGTTTTCTTGTTAACCTTGTGAGGCAACAGCACATGACTTCATTTTGCTCTCAGGGCAGTGAAAGTACAGTCTGAATATCTTTTATTCCATGTCTCATTATTACGTTGTTGAGGATGGAGGAATGAGAGGCTCTGTAAGGCAATCTTACACACTAATGGCCTGTAAAGTTATCAGTTGCGGCTTAGTGAAGCTTAAAGCGGCTTTATTGGGATGTAATAGCTGGCAAACTTGTCCTCCATTCACTTTTACTAATCCTTCCTTCAGGGCTTTCTCTCACAATCACAAATTCATAGAAAGAGGCAAGACAAGAGGACGACATGAGGCAAGGACGAAAATGATGACGACAAAAAGAAAATTGCAATCAGGCGCAGGGTGAAAGGAAATTTAAAAGCAACCAAAATTCCATCAGGATTGAAGTGTTGGATGATGACCATGAGTATTATGAGCATGAATTAGCAAGCTGCTGAGCCGATCTTTACTGTCTCATTCTGTACTATAAAGCACTTTTCTGCAATTATTCAAATATTAAACATGACAACATTCATTTCACTGCAATCATTACTTGCTTTCGTTTCCATTCGCTAGGAAAGACATGCAGAATTTTCTGTGATAACCCACTCGGCTTCAAAGAGGAAACACTTACAGCCCACGGGGAATAAATCCTAATCCCTTTATTCATTTTAACAGTTTCTGTCCTGCTTTCTCACCCTCTGCCTGTGTTTGTGATTCAAATGTAATTTTCAACATCTTCTGACTGCTATTTATTGGCACAATTCCTCTCTTTTCCGTACAGCATGTTGTCACAAGTTCTGAAACTGGACCCAGTTGCAAACTTTAAAAAACTCATTATGTTTTTAATAATTAGGTTACACGATCTCTTAATGCCCATTACAAAACACAAAAATGTTCTGATATTAGTTTTATGGGAGAAAGGGGAACATTGTCACACAATTACTATGGGGTGTGTTACTTAAAAATTGCAATAGTCGTCATATTTTACAGTCAACACCCTTTAGTGTGTCATTTAGTGCACCAGAACAGAATTCCAAAAATGGGTTTGGTTATCAAAATTAATTACTTGTATAGTTGTGTGTTGGTTGGTAGATTTAGAAAACAGCTTAGGCCACACGTGCGCACACACTGTCTTTAATTGTATCTACTATTTAGTTGAAATGAAATACAAAGATGTAATTAAATAAGTGTAAAATAAGCCAAGAAGAAGTGAAACAGCTGACATCACACTCAGCTTCCTCCAACTCCTGTTTTAGCTACTTTTATACGAGATAAAAATATTCACACAAGTATTGTGTTAAATCATTTGTAATATGCAATAATGTACAAAATGTATCAGTAAGATGTGTTTGTCAAAGTTGAGCAGTGATGCGTTAACTTTAAAGTGTTAATGCATCACTGCTGAGTTTTGGTAGCTTTTCCAACTTTGGGGTCCCCTGACAAAGACTAATTCCAGATCCATGGAGCACACTGACTCAACTCTGAGCTCTATGCAGCAATGTTGCCTTCTTCTCTTATCTCCTTGACATCCACAGATTTTTGCCTAAAACAGGGTTTTATGGATAAAAACCTTGTAGTGGACCAGATATTTTCCTGGACTACTTACTGTTCTGTATACTGCACCCTTGCTGATGTAACAGGAACATTTTTGTTGCAGTATCATCTGCTACTGAAGCATAGTACAGTATGGCCATTGGCAACAGAACAAAAATATGTGTTTACTGGATCTACAGTTATGATTAGAGCCTGGAATAGTATATATCAATCAAATCTCAAGAATCTCAACTTTCCAATGGTATTTAACATGTTTAGGAACTTGGATGATAGACTGAGTAAAGTGCATTTGTCATATCCTGCCCACATCTGGTACCAATGGGTTAAATCTTGATCTGTCACTTTGTCTCTTTCTTTTTCTTACTTGCTGTCTTCAGGGGTTTATTTGCTGAATCAGTAAGTATGTGCCTCTAAAACTGCCAGTTTGTTGATTCACCATCAGAATGAGTCAGAAGCAGTTTTAAGGTCAGAAACTTATGTAACCTTTTATCAAATTGTATTTGTTTGGCTTTTATGTTTAAGCTTTTTTTTAAATGTTACATTTTCTTTCTGTCATATATATTGTCATTCGATGGATTGTATGCTACTGTGTCACATTATAGAAAGTAACAAAAGTAACAAAGTAAACAAAAGTAAGGTAACATAAAAAAGAAAAGAAACGTATGTTGCAGAGTTATAAGCTAGTTAATTAAATAACTTGTGATTTTAAAAGAATTCATGAAATGTTACTTTTACATTAAATAAAGCTCCAAACAGTCCCAACAACACAACACAGCTGCAGTTCCACATCTGATTTTAGTTGGTTTAATGCTGAGAGACCCTAAATAAATCACACTTTACACACTTACACACACACACACACACACACACACACACACACACACACACATGCACAGACACACACTGACCTTGCCAGCAGGCGCCCACAGTCAGCTGTGTATCAATCTTTGAGGTATGGATTGGCCAGTCATCTGTCACCAGGTAGGGTTCATAGGTCACACCATCCACAAATAGTGTCACCGCAGGAAATTCTACATTGATTACATAATAGTGCCATTCCTTGTCACAGATCTGCAGAGGAGGGAGAAAAATCACATTATTAAAATGCAGAACTTTCTGTCATGGGGCAACAAATTATACATTCAAATAAGCCAGTGATCCTGATGTGCAAACACACCAAAATAGGACAGCTTCAAAAATACATTCCTCCGGCAACTTCATGTTTATTGGGGTGGTATTTAGGTTATGAATGTTTTTCTGTGCTGGATTATGTTTTAAGGCTATTGCTGCTATGAAAATGATGATGTTTACTCTTCTCATCTAGTCATAAATTGAAGGTGTACCCTTAACGCTGCCTGCCTGCCTAACGTCAGAGAATGACAACAAAGTTTTCTTTTTTTTCCCTCAATCATTTGCTCCATGTAGTTAGATAATTAATGAGGTTTCCAAATAATGAGCAGTACATTAAAAGCACATGAAGAATGACAATCCCAGCAGTGCAACTGTTATCAACCATCATAAATATTCTTGGTCTTTCCCAAATGCACATTAAGGCTCTGTCCATGAGCCTGGAAAAACATGGAAATGACTTTATGACTTTTGATCCAAAACAATAAACAAACCTGCAAATCAAATGATTAATTTCCTCTGTATAAATTCAGTGCTGATTAAATATTTTTTATAAACTTTTACAGACAATAGTGCAAATCCCAATATGACTAATCTTAGTGGGAAATGAAAATCTAACAATTTAGGGTTTGATTTGAAATTTGACATTCACAACTTTCTCACATTTTTAGTGTGAAGATGAAACAGATTTAATTATCACAAATGTGTGTGTTGTTGGTTAACATAACACATGCTATGCAACACAATTGCACTGAGTTGCATTGTATGACATCAACTTTCTGACTATAAATTGTGGAAATGTGTTAGTGAGCAGTTGGATTATTACACTGTGTGTAATTGTAGCCTGTGGGACCACCTGCAACCTTGAACAGAGTATACACGTTCATGTGTAGCAAATAGGAAACAAAAGGAACTTCATGTTGCTCTGTGTTTTGGGTGTTATGCAGTGAAAATGGAAAAAAAAGAACTCAAACTATTAGCTCAAGGAGTAAATTAAAAAGAGATGCTCAATGTGACATACCTATCTAAAAAAAATTCATGCCACAATTTATTCATCAAGGAGAAAAGTAGATGTTCTCAAAAGAAGTATACGTATTTCCTTAAAGGAGTCTGCTATTTATATCAGAGCCCCTGATGTGAGTACAGTTCAAAGGTATTTAGAAATACTTCCCTGATTATGGCTCCAGCGTCTGTTTTTCTGTAATTTATCTGGTGTAAAGGCTTTGCTTCAATTAAAAGAAATCAATTTATGTTCACCGTAGAGGAAAAAAGCTGCTCATTTAAGATCCTCAAAAACCCACAGCAGGAAAAGATACAACATTTAGATTGATTTTCACTTTGCTAGATTTCTCATTAAGGCCACACACACAAACTCACACACTTCGACTTAAGTTGTGATAGAGCTAATGGAGACGAAAATTGTTTGAGAGCAAGCAGAAATCTCCAGAGATGTTAAATGTAGGATGTAGTTTCACTGGATAAAGAGTGGAGGAGACAGAATTTCCAAAAGAATAAATCAGAGATACTGCTTACCCAACATCACCCTCTCAGCAGATACTTAGTTTGCTGAACATTCCTGTTTCATGGCCAATTTCATATGGATGTAGTTTGGTGCTTCTTTCATCACACTTTTGTGTTTGGATGGGTACTGGACTAGACAGCCTTTACATTTAGCTGCTGGTTAACTGACTGCCTGCAAAGGTGAGAAGAAAACTAAATGTTTCTGTAGTTATCTGCACTTTTTGCGTAGTGACTATCTACCTCACTCAGTAGTTATGAGTATTTGAGTAAATATGTGTATATGTGTGAATCTCCTCTGACAGAATCAATTAAGCAGGTCTTACAGGGCTTAAAACAAGAACACAAACCTGCACCCATGAAACAACTACAGCAGCTTCACGAGAGAGCACTTCTTATGGGCTGAATAAGACATGTGTACAAATATTCATCCATGCTCATTAAGAAACTAAGCCTGAAAAAAAAGAAAAGAAAAATGACGTCTTCGATTACGTCACTTCTGGGCCTCATCAGAGCCCCTGTAATGGCTGTAAATAAATAACGGTTCGCCACAAAAAGCAACTTCAAGCTGCATGGAGCTCACAGAGGGATCGGACCAGCGATCCATGACAACAATGGTGAAATGAAGGAGTTTTATGACAGAAATTGCCGTATTTAGAGACTGTGCAAGCTGGCCACATTCACTCCCATTATATTGGATGTAAGCTGATCGCGTGTGGATATAAATATCTCCCGAAGGAGTTCAAGTTACATCAAAACTATCGGGGTTAAATTATCGTAGCTCATCCTAGAAATTAGCTCCAGGTTGTCATGCCTGAGCGTACCGTGGAGGCTGCAGTGCCGCTAGAGCCATAGATGGCAGTCACTATTTGAAAAACCTAAGATTACATAGACACCCTTAAAGCAAACCCACAATTTCTTTTAATAACATTTTATGTTTTCATTACCTTAACATAACTAAGGCTTTACTTAAATTGGAAGTAAAGATAAACTACACAAAAGTAAGAAGAGTGATTTACTGAGGGTGGTCTAGAACTTAGCTCTCATTAATTAAAGTCCTTTCAGTTCACAGACAAAGTGCCTAGTGTGCTTCTGACACAATTTTGGCACATCTTGGACAACATAGCAGTAAATAATGCCCTGGGGTACTAACTAACTAACTAACTAACTTATCTAACTATCTATCTATCTATCTATCTATCTATCTATCTATCTATCTATCTATCTATCTATCTATCTATCTATCTATCTATCTATCTATCTATCTATCTATCTAT
>JAVQJG010147587.1:0-27342 GCA_036024015.1 Craterocephalus amniculus
CCGGATCAAGCCGGATCGCAATCCGGCACCTCCGTGGTTGGATCCGGAACCTATATTATTGGATCCCCCCCACCCCTGTAAATACATTTAATGAATTGACAAATCTTTTACATTCAGAATTATCTGGTTTTTTTATTGTATCCTCATTGAGGCTACACCAACATATCTTAATTTAGATGCATTATAAAGTGAATTTTGGCAACATGAAACCGAAAATCGTATGGGCGGATCAACAGTGCAGAGAAAAAGTCTCTCTCCTGCCCATCCTGATCACAGGAGGAGCTTTACAAAAAAAAATAAAAAACGGTTTCAGAAATAGGTGCAATATTTTAATGTGGAAATAAAACCTAACTACTTCCAAGTTAAGTTTTAGTTTCTGTTCTTGACTTCTTCCCAAGTCTGTTAATCTCCACCAGGGTTGCATCTCAAATAACAAGGTTAATAGGCCTAATAATTCTTACATAAAACTATAGAAGCAGGATTTTATGGAACAACAACTTCTCGCGCTTTCACAGAATTAATATTCCAACACAAACGCGCCTAGCGCCGCAGAGAAGTCCTGAAGCTATTAGAGGACGCAGACGCAGGACGCAGACCTCTCCACGTTATTTTATTTACTGCCAGTGACTGTGGGTGTTATTTTTAATTTAACTCCACTAAAGGTACAATTACCCCTACCCCATCACCTGTTCATCACTTTTAACTTGCCGGATCCGCTCCTACTCTGTGATCCGGGACCTCCCACTTTACAAATTAAGCACTGCTCTACAAAATGTTTTGAAAAAACAAAATGCTCTCCCAAACAATGCATTTTTTCATGAACTGAAAGGACCTGATCCTTTTAGATCATAATGATTTTGATTTGCTTATCTACTTCAATTATATAATACATAAATTTTTCATTAGGAG
Source organism: Craterocephalus amniculus (assembly GCA_036024015.1). Classification (NCBI taxonomy): domain Eukaryota; kingdom Metazoa; phylum Chordata; class Actinopteri; order Atheriniformes; family Atherinidae; genus Craterocephalus; species Craterocephalus amniculus. The sequence goes on from JAVQJG010147587.1 coordinate 910, forward strand.
TAATTTCAGAGGTCATTAACAGATTTGTGGTAATGGTTAACGTGCCTTCGCAGACACAAGGCAAACAATGTGGCCGTGTAATGCAGCATAATCACTCATATAGCTGCATGTAGTAACAGATGATGCTGATGGGACTTTTTCACTCTCAAAACATTTTTTAAAAAGTACACCTTTGGCTTTGAGAACATTGGAAGTAGAAATAAAATTTACAACCACAAACTTCAGGTTGCTAATATTTCAATTCTCACAAATTAGCTAAATGCAAAGTGGATAATGGGGCAAAGTTGCTGCCTCTTAATCATTGTGCACTTTGGAAAAATCTAACATCAAGCCAAAGGTATTCTGTGTTTGGAGAAGGCAGGCAAAATGGCTTCCAATTCTTTGCTCAAAGGAGGGAAATAGACCGAAATAAAACAAAAAAAAAAAAGCAAAGGCAGTGAAATCACATAATTTTTTAAAACAATACATCATTATGTGGGAGAGAGTTGAGAAACATGCCAAAGAATATAAAAAATAAGAAGAAAAACACTAAAGATGGAGAACAGTTTGCTTAAAACCTCACAGGAAGACAATATTAACCCAATGCATCAAACATCACATCAAGCTGCACATTTTAACCTAAAATTATTTCAAAAAGCTACACTCATGTTTTAATTAGCCATAGGGTCGCATGCATGAATGCAAAGTTAAAGCAAACTTGCCAAAAGCAGCAGACGGTGATGTTTCTTAAAGACTTTACCTCCAGCTGCTCTGGGATTAGATGCAGTGAAATTTCAGCTGCCAATCTGCTTGCTAATATTCCTGAAATTTACTCAGCATTATATTAAAGTAACTTCTTTTGTGCTGCGCTTACCATTCAGAGCTTCTGTGGTAGTAGTAGCCCTCAATTGTTGCTGTAGATTTCTGAAAGCAGATGTAGTAAAATCCAGCAAAGGAAGCGCCGCTAATGTCTTTGATCGTGTGATCAGGCACGAGAAACTGCTCCTGCGGGGGGAGAGAGAGGAGGGTAACAAATAACAGCATTTAGTCTTCACAGGTAACTTCATGTACAGCCTGGGAAAAGCCAGGTGGGGGGGGCTTACCTTCCACCTCATGAATATGTAGTCAGAGCTCTTCAGGTCTTCATAGTCAAACTCATCAGAGTTGAATGCCTTTGCATACTGGTAGAAGGCCTGAAACTTGCCCTTGATGCAAAATGTAAGCAGATAATGTTACTCAGCCGGTCTAGTTTGGAGGTTGTAGCAGACTGGGAAAAAGGTTTCACCTTACCCAGTGCTTACGGTCCACATCCTCGTCTGCATCCCACTTCCGAGTGAGAAATGGCCGCTTCCTGCTGATGATCTCTCCGGCGAAGAACGTGGTCAACGTTGGATACTCCTATAAGCACAAGCGAGCAATGTTTTGTTGTGTTTGCCCCGAAACACGTTTGCTCCCATACTCGGGGAAAGACAAGTGACACAACCTAGCACTCATCAATCAATATTTATCGACACAAACAAGGAAGGCAGACAGGATCAACACTGCGCCATCATCCAAAAGAAAAGGCTGACAGTCAAAGGAATGACTCACAATCTAAACATAATGTGATTTGTGGTTAAATTTAGCAGATTTGATTCAAAAGAGTAAATCTATCATATTGAAAAAAATAATGAACGGCTACATTTATGGTACCTTAAAAGCAATATTTAAAAAAAAGCCTCAACTGTGGCGAAAAAGTAAGAAAAAAACAAACCAGACCTAAACTTTTTCAGTAAATCTACTGGCATAGGGAAGACCTTTTGAAAGAATTAAGAGTTATTTATTCATTACTTTTTGGAGTTTATAATTCATTTATATGGAGTCATAACAGTGTGTGAATATAAATTTTATACAAGAGGTTCAGATAGGCAGCCTTTGTTCTCGCAGAATCCAGTTAACCCAGTTCAAACATAGTACGTTTCTTCCTGCAGGTTTTCCATTTGACTTCATCTATCCAGGTATGTTTCATGTCTATGTTGGGTGTACATTAAAGATTTGAATTTGCATTTGTCTATTTAAAAAACACCATGGAAGAAGCGCAGTTCTTTAATCCTGTGCACTGAAGCGTCTGCTGTGAAGTTTTGCTTTCAGCTGACCAGTATGTTGCCTTGCTCTCACTCCCCACAACTGCGGATGTTGCACAGGTTCATTCAATGCTCATATCAAAACATTAAGGAGCCCCTTCACGTGCAACACAATGATTCCAACAGCCTAATTTCTGCAGCACATAATGAATCCTGTGTTAGTTATTCTCACAAACGTCTGTACCAGACGTGAAGGGTAAAGCAGCTAACCTTTTGGCCTCCATCGATAAAAAAACAGATTACTTTGAAACCATTTTAGTTTGACCACTTCAATAATTTAATCACCTCCTTTTTTAATTTAAACATCCCGGCCATTCTCAAGTCAGGTTTGACATGATGAACTTAAACAAAAATTACAAAGCTAAGTTTGGTGCAAATAAGTAAGTTCAGAAAAAGTTTCAAAACTGTGAAGCAGAGCAGAGGAAATATAATGATTTAGCTATTAAATGATGCTGCATGGACTGGACAGCATATATTCATTGATTAATCTGTTCTTAATCTCTTTCAAAAACAAGCTTAGCTAGAAAAGAACCTTTCAACTGAGTCTTGATCCTCAATGCAATAACAAATCCATCAATGACTGACAGGTTATGCAATGTCTAAGAATCTAGGGTAAAAGGTGTGTGTGGTATGTGTTGGCACAGATTAGCAACGGCTTAGAAAACCTTTTAATAATTTGCATCTGAAGAAAATGTCTGCAAGACAACTGTGAGGCTTGCTATAATGACATAAAACTCACCTCTGTCAGTCCTTTAATCTTCAGGTAGCCACATAAGTAAGAATCCTCCATAGTGACATGCTTTGAAAGAAAAAAAAGAGACTATTGTCATTTGTTTTCAGCCTACATCAGGTTATTCAGTCTATAATCAAATGATAACTATGGTTGGCCATGTGGTGCTAAAGTTACATTTCTGCAAAACCGTTTAAAGCCTGAATGTTTCAGCTGATCTTCAAACTGCTGCTGAGCTATCAATAATTCAACATTTAAAACTGTAGCTTGTGACACCACGTTAGTTAAATGACATTTAAAACAATAGTAACATAGTCCGTTTATAGTTAGTAGGCGTTTTCTGTATACATTCGCACTGTTACTCCCACAGCTAAGCGACTGACTCCAGGACAGGCCAGGACTCATTTTTCAGCTGTCAGTCAACGCACAGCCAGTTTGACACATCACCAAGTACCTGACATCTCAACTGAATAACAAAATATCGGCTTCACTGCCCCACCTGCAAAACAACCTCCACATCGTAAGAGTTCCCTTTACTTTTCTGGTGGCCCCTGAACTTGGATCCGCTGTACAGGAGCGAGGTGACAACACCGGGCTGATGAGTGTTTATCGGTGGTGGCGGGATAAGTGAGGCCGAGGATGACAAGGCCACGGCGGGGGAGTCGCTGAGGTATCCAGCGGGGACAGGCATGGCTCCCGCTTCGCTGGCTGGGCACCAACTACGGTCAATGGCCGTGCGGGTGAGGGACTCTGTCGGTTTCTACGAACAGCTAAAGAAGTACTGAAGAGGTTCGCCAACATTCAAATTCCACTTTATTCCGCTACACTTCAGTTTACCAAGCACCAAGCTCTCAGAGAACTAAGTGGACTTCGACGCTACGCTGTCAGCAGTATCGACCTTTTTCATTGGTCAAACGTGTTCACCTTACTAAGTTCTTTAAAGCTCATTGGCTCAGCGTGCGGAAGGTTTTACGTGAATATTTGTGTGTAGTTTTTTCGTTGTTGTGTAAGGATAATTCGATGTACACAAAAACTACATTTCCCAAAACTAATCATATTTACGACGCCGTATATTACCGAAGGTCACACACGCGTGTTTCTATGATTTTGAATGCAGGAGTTTCTATGAGATTGAGGAGAAACTAATGAAAATCTCATAACAGAGAGACATAACGGCTTTACAGACTTTTTCAGATCGGTTAAAACCTTACCTACTCGTGTAATGTTATATCCTAATTAGTGAGGAGTTGCAAGAAACGGATACTTTTGCAGTCATCTCTATTCAGCTACAGTAGCATCCTGTTTTTACTTAATTAGCGTTATGTTTAGAAGCATAGTTACGCTTCAAAGGCAGTTTGGAAATGCCCTTTCTCTTTGTAAAGTGTGCCCAAGACACCAGCTTACCAGGTTTACGCCAAAATACTCTACAGCCTCAGCAGGTAAAATAAATAGATAAATAATGTTAAACCACTGTTTCTGGAGATTATTAAATGAGTGAACTGATTTTATGTTATGTTGTTTACCAGAGAGGAAGAAATTTTATCAAGATGTGAGCATATCGCAAGGTGAAGGTAAGCACTATACATAACAGTACAGTAATCGAGTCACTTATAGTAGGAATAGGTGGATGTTTTTCAAATATTACCCCAAAGGTATTCACTTTGTTTTTTGTTGTTGTTTTTTAACAAAACCTTTGCTATTCCTCTCCTCGACGACCTTCTTTCTTTCTAAAAATGTTTACTATAGGCGGTTTGTTTGAGATAAACCTTGACCGAAGGAAACTGAAAACTCCAGGGGGGAAGCTGTTCACAGTGCCAAATGAAGTCCTGGCCATTGCCGTGGCAACTGAGTGGGATGCTCAAAGAGACACGCTCAAGTTCTACACCATGCATATGGTATGGTCCAGCAGTCTTAAGCTTTGGTATACTAGTCTGATGCATTTGAAGTTGTGTTTATATTTTCTGCTATTTACTAGTAGTTGTAATATATTTTCAGCTCTACATATATCTATGATGAAAGTAAAGAATTTGGCATCTAAGCTCTGAGAACTTCTACATTTCATATGTTTAATGTTTCCAGAAAAGCAATCATTATTCTACAAAGTGATCATCTATAAATAGACAGAATTTATTCCAGAACTGACTTTGAATTTACACTTATTTGAAGACCCTACTGTATTTACATTTGCAGTTTTTTTAGGTAAGGGGTTTGTTACTTAAACTTGGGCTGACAGGGTTAATAATATGGTTAAACTCTTCCTGCAGACCACTCTGTGCAATACAGCTCTGGACAATCCCACTCAGCGCAACAAAGACCAAATGATCAATGCTGCTCTGAAGTTTCTGGAGACAGACACCATATGGTATGATTCTCATTTAAATGTATTTCTTTTTATTAATTAATGTAATATCTTCAGTGTTACTTGTGTTCTTAGGTTGCCAAAGCTTATTTCTATCAAATTACACTTCAGAGGAGATCAAAGACCATTCTGATTAATATTCACACTTCAGTGATTTTAAGCAATGCAGCAGAGATATCAGGAAGGTACCGGCATAGATTTTAAATGTCCATGATCTCACTGAATCAAGACCTTTCTAGTTAAAATTTGTTGATGCAGTCTTTAATTTGGCACTAACTCCAGATACACTTTACTGTTTTTTTCTTAATGCTGGCAAATGTAATCTTCCAGTTAACCATTGCTATTGTTTCTTTTTTTTTATTTAGAAAATGTCTTAAATGTAAATTGAATAGTTCACTGAACATTTGGTTTTGAAAGTGAGAAATCACTTTGAGAAATCGCATGAAAACCCCCAAAAAACAAGCCACCTTGTTGCCCAGAGATTCCCAGCCATGCCTTTAACTTACATTTTTGCATTAAGAAACCAAGGCATAATATCAAAAAACTTTAGGGAATATTTGCAGATATATTGGCATGGGTCCTTACATTGATGACTGGGTTTTTGCAGTTACAGGGTAGAAGACCCGCCTGCTTTAGTTGAGCTACAGAATCACGAATGGGATCCTGTGTTGCACTGGATTGAAAACAGGTAAAGACAGCACCGGCGTTTTTAGCTCATTAACTGTTGTTTGATACCAGGCAAGCTTAATTAAAGAAGGTTGAATAAATTGTGCGTTTAATTTTTATCCTTACACAAATCCAGGTACAACGTCACAATTGGTTCCTCTTCTAGTTTTTTGGGTCCTGATATTCCAGAGGCAACCAAAGACACGTTCAGACAACACCTAAGTTCATACAACCTCTGGTCCCTGACAGGTAAAGCATCCTTAACCCTAACTAATATAATCTCTCAACTGTATTGTATGATACATTTTCTTTAATGGTTCACTCTAAAGCAGCTACAGTATTGACTGATTTACATGTAAAGTGTGGTTGCTCTTGTACAGGACTTGAGTTTGTGATCACCCAGCTGAAGTCTGTTGTGCTGTCACTGGGGATGATTGACAGACACCTGAGTGTGGAGCAGGCTGTGCTTCTGTCCAGACTGGAGGAGGAATACCAGGTAGGAAGTACTGCACAGTTATCTGAATTTTCCAGCAATGTTTTATTAGCTTGTTGTTTTGCAAGGCGATTCTTTGCCTCCTTGTGGTGTGTATAAGTTTTATTGAAGGGAAGTGTCACTGATCTTATCTGGAAACGCATGATGTACAAAACACTAGAAGCAGACATGGTTAGCTTGTTTGCAATGCAGATGATATCCAGATATCCGATGCATGGTGCTTTTCTCACAAAGTCTCAAGTTATTGTCTTTTTCTACTTAAAACATTCTTTTTATCCTCAACAGATTCGACGGTGGGGAAATGTGGAGTGGGCTCATGACTATGATATGTATGAGTTAAGGGCGCGGACTGCTGCAGGAGCTCTTTTTGTTCAACTCTCATCTGAAACTTCGACTGTGAAACGAAAACTTATGCAGGACTGAGAAGGACTGAGATCACCTTGTCTCATAGATCAACATAGAAGTCTTAGAAAACATGCAGCAGATCTACCCTGACACATCCTAACAATCTTAGTTTTATGTCTGTTTTCATATTTCAACATCTGTTTTGTCATGGAGCTGTGACAGAATCATCTCACTCCAATAAATCACACTTGCTGTTTTTTTTCTTCCCCTGGTGTTGCATACGTAGCAGCTGCCAAGTTTGACTCTCTCCACACAGCATATTCCTGGTTTTCAATCACCTGTGACATTCTGGACACCGCCACATAGCCTGTGGGGAGTGAATGATGTTATTGTCTTGTTTGGTGATGGAATGTAAATTTTCATGCCAGCTTTTTCCTGTAAGCAAAGTCTGAGTCCTGCAGATTACATAAGTTGGTAACATAAAAATCCCATCCAAGCTTAATGTAATGTGCATTGTTTGGTAAGGGCACACTGTGTCTGAGAAACATTCATTAAAGGAGATATTCTGAATTCAGTGATTAATTACTTATGTTCAATTAACATAGTATTCTTTGATGTGTCACAGGGTAATAATTGGAAGCATGTACATCTGTTTTCTCACTTCTGCACAAAAAGTTGACAACGTGCAGACCCAGTATTTAACAGCATGCACAACATCCAGGGTTTTGTTGCGTGTACAACTGACATGGATCAAAGCAACGAGGCTTTATCAGACTTGTTAGTGGTTGCTATTTTCATTTATTATAAAGTGAAATTCTGTTTGCCATGATCGTTTATTGTTAAATAAAACCAAAACAAAAATTCCAAGACGACTGTTGTGTTTATCTTTTTACTGCGTATGAGCACTGTCTCAAAAAATATCACTTTATAGTTCAGTGCGCCTTTTCTCGCTTTTATTTACTATCGTACAGCCCTTTTGTTGGACATTAGAGCTCTCCAATCGCAACAAAGGTCAGGATTTCTTGGCCAATCAGACAGCAGTGTAGGCGGGACTTGACAAAGCTTTCCTCATGTACAGTTCTCATCGTTCTCATCCAATGGACTGACTTGTTTATTGTCGAGCAAGATGGAGTTCCTTTTGGGAAATCCTTTCAGCACCCCGGTGGGGCATTGCATTGGTAAGTAGCTCAAAAATGTACAATGGCAGCACGGACTTATGAGTGGTTATGTCTTGGAAGCATGTCAAATTTGTGTAGGAAGTCGTGAACGGGGTTGTATTGCTACTTCAGCTTGCTATCGTGCCTGCAGCTGTAGAGCTGCCGTTAGCCGCCTGCCAAACTAGCCGCACGGTACCATATTCTGTCACCGTACGAGCGCCACCGTCAGCTAATTAAATTACATTTTTTTGTTTTGTCTCTATTTATTATCGACATCAGATTTTAAGTTGGTGTAAGGACCAGTAATTTAACTAATAGCGTATATTGAAATAGACACCAGCTGTGTTAGCTAACAGCTAATGATCAGTCGTCATACATTTGGGTTGCTGCATTTTATGAAGGCGTCGTAATTTTCTAAACTTACTGCTTGTGTTTATCAGAAAGAGCCACTGATGGCTCCCTGCAAAGTGAAGACTGGACCCTCAACATGGAAATATGTGACATCATTAACGAAACAGAGGATGGGTAAGTACCCAAATCGGTTGATACCTATAGACTGAATGTTTATTCACTGGTGTCATTCTTCTATTCATGCTGTTTACATTATGCATACATCCAAGGCGATATTTTAAAAGTTATTTTCTTTTTCTGTGCCCCATTTCTTCTTCTGCGCCACATTAACTGAGCAGGTTTCGATCTGTTATTTGAGGTGGATACATGTAAGGCCTCAATGCTTATCTCATTGCTCCAATAACCTTGTGCTGTATGTTAAAAGCTGGTGTGCTAAGTGTGAAGTCCAGGTCTTGTTTGATTATCGGGTTGTAAACCTGCTTAGGTTGGCCAGGCCCTGTACACCTTACTTTAGTTCAGCAGTATTATTAAATCTGGTAGGACTAGTTCATTGTCCATGGGGAATGCAAGGGGTACCGCACATCCACTGCTGTAGTGCAGATTAAATCTGATAAAAGTTGTTATTTCTACTAGATGGCAGAACAATCCCTACGCCTGTGTACAGATGGTGAAAAGTCCAAGAATCATTAACATTTGAATTACACTTGAATTAAACATTTGTCATGTGCAAAACTGCACGAGTTTTTAAAGGCGTGTCTAACAGCTGAGTGATATGAACCAAAATTCATATCCTGATATTTCAAGGTTAAAAGATTATTTAGTACATATACTGGTATTTAAATAACTTGGGTTAATTCTTATACTCATTGACGCACATGTTATATAAAAAAACAATGTAAATGAAATAATTGTTTTAAATTGCTCAAGGACTGAATTCACCCTTTGCCTTGAACTTCTAGCCTATTTTCAAAATCATTATAACCATGTTTTGATTAATCAATTCAATACAATGCCAGTCTGCTGCTCCTCCACCTATTTAACTGTACTGAAGAACAGAGCTTTACACAGAAAGTGATATGAATAAGGAGTGTTCAAATTCCAGCTATTTCTAGTTAAAACTGCAGCTGTTTTGGGCAGCAAGATATCAGACAGGAAAAGAATGCACACACCTTTTAGGTGTTATGCAAACACTTCTTACTGGAATGCAGACTCTGTTTGTCTAAGAATCCCCTACAGATAAGGATGGTCACTCTTTAAAAAATTAAGCCTAAGAATTGACAACATTTTAAGGTTGATCAGAAATAAATGGCTGCAGCTCAGCAGGTTACTGACAAACACAGAGGGACAGGTGAGAACGGGCTACGTGGCTTTGAGAGAATTCCACCCAGAAAGCTTTACAGGGGACAAAGCCCATTACATTATATTAGTATAAACATGTATGTAGGACTGGGAAAAATGCTGATATAAATGAACGCTTTCTGCCATACTGAAAACACAGTTTAAAGCCTTAAGACATCATCTTCTTAATAAAGTCTTTGTTATACTTGTTTTGTTTTTTTAACTTATGGCTTTAATCATGTTATCTTTGTGTGTGTTTTGAATATTTGTATGTGTGTAGGCCAAAGGATGCCATCAGAGCTGTCAAGAAAAGACTCAATGGAAACAGAAACTATAGGGAGGTGATGCTGACTTTAACGGTGAGTTAGAATGTGGAACAGGACTTTATAAGTAATATGAAATAATAATAGTTCTTAGAGCTGCAGTGAGATACATACACCTGTATGTATGTAAATAATGTATTTTTTCAAGAGTCTCACATAATTATTTATTTAATTGTACTATATTTGCATGTACTGAAAGCCATTTCATCTCTGCATCCTTCAGGTTCTAGAGACATGTGTGAAGAACTGCGGCCATCGCTTTCATGCTTTGGTGACTAGCCGGGACTTCGTCGATGGCGTGCTTGTTAAAATTATCTCTCCCAAAAACAACCCTCCCACTATCGTTCAAGATAAAGTCCTTGCCCTGATTCAGGTAAGATTAACAGTTCAGCTGACTGCAATCCAGTTCATTAGATTTGCACAGCAGGTGCATGTCAAAAAGCTTGATAGTACTGCCCCGAATATATGTATTTTGTATAATGCTGAATAAGGTTAAATGAGCAAGTTGGTGCGAGCTGATTGTTATTTGCAGCAAAGGTGTTTATTACAGCTCTTATCATCCCTAGGCAGAGCCTCAGGTAAAACATAGTCCCCAAGGCTTGAGCCAGCAGCAGCTCTCATTACCTGTCCCAGCTCAGGTGACCCTGCTGCGTTCATGTTGGCTGCTCTTATTTCCCCCAGGGACACTATGTGAGGCCAGCACAAAGCATGCTGCAGCTGTGAAGGAGCATCTCAGTTTGTTTATTCAGCATGTAGGCAAACATGAATATGGAAGCAGGGTCAGCTGGGAAAGTGATGTGGTAAAATTTATGGACCCACATTGTTTTCACACAACAGCTGGTGTGTTGTTGACATTTTGTGGAGAATGGACTGGATGTGTAATGCACCTCCATTATGACTTTTATCATCTCTTAGATCTTCGTGTGTTTTTGTGGAGCCAAATGAAAACAACCTCACCACATGTAAATTGAAAAGTTTTTCTTGTAGCTTTTAAGTTTTGGCTCAGCTTTTCTGTTGCTTTAAGTTAATTTAACCAAAAGAAAATTAGAAACAAAGGTCCATTTTCGAGTGACTTATTAGACTTGTTTATCTAGATAAGACATCTGTCAGCATCCTTGTGAATGTCTTTATTTGCCATTTCATTGTTTAAACTTTTGAAATGACTAGCAATTAGCTGAATATATGAATTCAAGGCAGCCAAACAGAAATCTTCAGAGAACGGGCTCCTTTCACTAGTATTCGCACATCATTAGCCTTTTTTGCTGTGTTGTCCCTCCCGTCTCCCATTGTGTTCACCCCCACCTCTCCTTTTGCTTTTAACCCATTCCTGGTTCTGCATTTCTGCAGGCGTGGGCTGATGCATTCAGGAGCAGTCCCGACCTCACAGGTGTGGTTCAAATTTATGAAGAGCTAAAGAGGAAAGGCATCGAGTTTCCCATGTCAGAGTTGGAGACCCTGTCACCTATACACACACCTCAGCAGGTAGGAGGCATAATTCCAAACAGTGCAATTGTGAGCTGGGGTTTTGGAGTCTGATTGTTGCTGTGGGTGATTTGTGACATTCTGTTACTTTTAATACATCCTTGTTTGTTGTTTGCAGGCGGCATCTGCCCCAGAAGGCGACTCCACACTACATAAGTATGGCAGCACCACTCAACCCAAACAGCACTCCATTCCACCAGCGTACACTACCCCTCAGGTTCCTAACATTCATGCCTCTGGAGCCATCAATCCCACACCTGAACAGGTACGTATTTAGTTTGTTCTTTTCATGGGAAAAGTGTCCCAGAGGTTTCATGCAGATTATAGTACAGTAAGCAGCTGTTAGTTGTTTTTCTCAGCCAAGGCTGTAAAGAAACAAAAGCCTGTGTGGCTCAAGAACATCTTTTTTTAGAGTACGGTTTGTGAGCTCTGTGGGTTGTCATAATTGTTGAAGATGTGGAACATCTTCATTTAGTTTGTGATCTCCACATAGAGCAGCCGTTAACTTTCAGTTTTTAAGAAATTTGTGATTACCAAAAAAAAAAAAAAAGATTGATCTCATGGTGTTTAGGTTATAAGCAATGACAAGCTGAGCTGTTTCCCAATCTCAATCTTTGCTGGGCTGCAGAGCCAAGCCATGTGTAACGTGACAGACTGTTACAGTGTTGCATGCTTACCTGCTGTTGCTGTGGTTGTTCTTCACTATGAATTCAGACGGAAAGCTAAAAGTAGAACATGTCTTTGTTGATTCTCCTTCTTCGATGCCTTGATTACAATTAAAGCTTTAAGAAAAGGCTACTGGACTTCTTCTTGCTTCATGAAGACTTTTGATCTCTCATTTATGACTCTTCTCTAAAGTTGTTAAGTGATGTTGAGAAAGACTAAAGAATGTGACAATCTGTGCTTCTTATGAGAGGCTGCAGATTACCATCTTCATGACACAATTTTGAAGAAAAGTGGTTACTTGGTTAATGTCTGTAAAGTTTGGGTAAAATTTGATTAAAAGATTGAGAGGTGAGAAGAACCGATCATGCTGATTGTCACCAGGTGACAAAATGTGACCAAATAGGGAAGAGTTTGAATATAATGTCCAGTGGTATTTGGACAAAATAAACAGGTAGTAAAATATGCCGGACTGGATAAGTGACCCTGATGCACCACCATTCCATACATTCCTGCACATTATGATCTCTGTTTTTGCACTGGGACAATTTTAAGTGTTATTATTAACAAGCTTGTGTTGACAAATTCAGGTTCCTACAGAATCTGACCCTCAGCTTCCCAAATGTCTAAAAAACAATATATACCTTCTGTTTAGAAAAAAAAGAGAGATCAAAAACACTCAGACCAACTTTTTTGAGCAAGGAAAGGAAACGCAGCCAGATTTAAGACCAGAGAAGAGCCGAGCAAGCAACAAGCCAGGAGCCCCTGCTAGCCTTCATGCTAAAGATTAATTTTCTCTTGGGTAATATCTATATGAGCATTACCCTGTGGAGTGTTTTATAGGAGAACTGTTGAAGTGGGGTGAACGTGCTACAGTTTGGAGACTTATTTAATTATCTTTGTTTAATGAACATACTATTGACTTTCTCATTAAAAAAAAAAGTTGTAAGAATTTTTTTTTTGTTTTCAAATCATAGCCCTTATCATTAAATGACTGATTGATACACTCGTTTGGTGATCCTTCATTTCTGACCATTTTTATCAAAGTGGTTCACAATTATACCAAAAGAATGAGTGCTGCCATGTTTCTAGCTCTGTCATTTTGATCTGACAGCTGAGATCATTACACTCAAGTTTGCCTGGTGATACAATAACTGTTTATGATTTGACCTATTTCATGCAGATTTGCCGGCTACGCAGTGAGTTAGACATTGTTCGTGGTAACACAAAGGTGATGTCAGAGATGTTGACTGAGATGGTGCCAGGACAGGAGGATGCTTCTGACTATGAGCTGCTACAGGTAAGAAACCCTTGTTTGAGTCTGAACAAATTTGAAAGGCTGGAATATTGTTCTGTATAAGTACCTGTACTTACCCTGAAGACAGGAAATCAGAGTGATGGTAGCTTGATTGTGTTATGTTTGTATTTGTGTTGCTTAGGAGTTGAACAGGACTTGTAGAGCCATGCAGCAGAGGATAATGGAGCTCATCTCCTGCGTTTCGAACGAAGCGGTGACTGAGGAGCTGCTGCATGTCAACGACGACCTCAACAATATTTTCCTCCGTTATGACAGGTTGGTGAACAGTGAATAACTCACAGACTTAGGTTTTATAGACAGCATCTAGGGAGTCTAGGTGGAATCACATTTACTATGCCAGCTCCCAGAAAATCCACAGTTGGGAAGAATTGATGCCTCATATGTCTTTGCCTATATTGCTTTCTCTCTTCCTTAATTTGTTTAATTTATCAATATTTTATTTTGATATCAATGCAAAAATTAAACTGTGCATCCTAGTTATAGCCCAATCGAACATCAGAAATGTGCTGTAAGGAAGTCATAGGTATTTCCCCTGCATGATTTCGTGATGCTGCTCCTGGAGGTCATGTGTGGAAACTCTTTTATGTTACCAGTACAGACATGACCTTTTGTGTTGTTGTTGACAGAACACCCCGTCTATACACTAAAGCCATTGTGTGTTCACAGAGGAAAGAGATTTAGATTTGTTTCTGTCATGTCATCTTTTGTTGCTTCAGGTATGAGAGGTTTAGGTCTGGGAGGTCCTCAGCTCAGAGTTTCAACAATGGGGTGAGTCACAATTTAGTGCTGGAAATTCTCCACTCTCACATCACACTAAAAATTCCTTGATTACCTCTTGGAATCTTCTTAGCTGCGTCCTGATGTTTTGTTTGATTTTTTTCTTTTCTGCCTAAGTGTCCAATTGTCTGGCTTCACCACGTTTCTGTGGAGGTTGTGTTTACTTGCATGTTACGTGATCAGTTATTAGTTTGAAAAGAGTTTAAAGTGGAGGGCAACTGATGTGGGTTGTTGCTGATCTTTAGAAATTAGGGCAGCTGATGGGAGATTAATTTTAGGTCTTTATTCGCTACAACAAAAGCTTGACCAATTGGCATAGAAGGCACAAACAGTGAAAATAGATTGATGTTAATAAAAAGATAGATCATGTCTTCTTGCTCTTCTCAATGTAAAAGTAAGTATGATTTTATGAAGTGCTGCATTACATCTGCAGGGATCATGTTTATCATCAAACCATCATCAATAACTTAGCTTACCTTTATTACACAGCTGACTGCTCTTTTCTGCTTTGCTGGAAACAATACAGATTCGCAGAGTCACCGACTTGAAGCACTACTACTTAACTTTCCAACCTTGAAACTCAGTGCTTCTGGCTTGTTTTGATGACACACTGACATTCATCATACATATTCCTCAAGCCGTTTATGGTCAAGGCTGAGAAAATGCACTTCACAACTTTCTTCTCAACACACTGGCTGTTTTCAAAGTGCATCATGGCTGATCAAACGCAGCAGGGCATTGTCAGAGGAAGGAAATGAAAGGGAGACTGTGACAGCAAGAAAAAGCTCAGAGAATAGACAAGAGGCAAGATGCAATTCACCTTCTTTAGGTGACATCAAAGTGTGAAAAGCTGCCAAAGTTCTGTAGTGTTGCTTTAAGTTGGGACCTATAGACTGTTAACATGTTTAATGAGCAATGCTGGCCACATAACTCAAAAAAGTAATTAATTATACTAATTACTTTTCTCCCAAAAAGTAACTGTGTGAGTACCAGAGTTAAAGGATTATTAAAAAAAAACTAATTTGTCAGAACGGTAAGTTTTCTGTTTTTGAAAATGATCAAATATGTTCATTCATCATAAAACCAGAATATAGAAGCTTTATTCTAAGCTAGGACCTTGTCACAATAGATAAAATTGCCAACTCCTCTTCTACTCGAGACTATTCTTCAGTTTCAAGTCTATGACTCCACTTCCTCTCCACTGCAGCACAATATATTCAGAACAAATAGGAAACTTCTTTTCAATCGAAACAAAAATGAATCTCATCTTTCAAATATGCTGTCAGGAAAGGCCAGTAATGGTAACGGCGTTATGTTGGAAAGAGCAATTAAATTACCCGTTACTGGAAAATGTTAATGAGTAAAGCTAAGAGCACAAAGTAGAACTTATAATTTTATGAAACCAAAATATTTAGTCTCAATGACAGCAAACTCCTGCCGTCCTGCTCTCCTGCCAATTACCTCTAAGGCCTCACTTTAAAAGGGAAACACTCATTTTGACAGTTTGATTAAACAGAATTGATGCCACATGCTGATTTGTCACATTGATAACGTGGATGATTTAGTTAACACAAAGGGCAAATTAATCTGTTTTATTTTTCTAATACTGTTCCACAAAAATGACACTGCTGTCCATAGATGACCCTGCCTGTTTATTGGTTTTGTATGCTTGATGCCAGTAATTCAAAAGACAAAAAAAAACCAGTCTAAGCAATTGGCCTGTCGATTAATCAGCCTACGTCTACTTTCAAATCTTTTTACAATATATAAATGAGCTGTTTTTTAGATGTGCGTTCCTTGTTAAATCGACACCCAACAAAAATACATTCTACCAATAAAAACAATGTCCATGTCATTTCTTTTCATTGTTTTTGTCTCCATGGATTAATACTATATTTACAATGAATCAATGTAGTGAAACAGACCCTCTTTTGTCCAGTAGGGGGTAGCATTGACTCTGGATACAAATGCATTCGGGGAAGCTTGTGCCCTCCACCCATAGACAAATCCGTGACCATCTCACTCATTGCTGTCTGATCAGCTTCTGTTTGGTGCTTTGTTGAATTTTAATATCTGCTTAATAACAGCATTAACAGATAAATGTGCTGAACATTACATACCAACAGCTGTTTATTGTCAAGTTCTTTCTTGGCTCATGCATGTCGTTTTCCTGTTGCTTCCTCTGCATCTCTGCTTAAAAAGCAATGATAACTGGAATATTATTGCTTCTTCATTGGGTTTCCAGTTGTTGAGGCACGGTGCATCATCCATTGTTGTCATGCCATTTCATTGTGTCTCTGCACTGGCATGTTAATGGTATTCACCGTCTCTTCCTTTCTGTTCTTTTCTGTTCTTCTGTTTCTGTGGCTAGCTGAGACAGGCAAGTATGGAAACACTGTCAACCCTCCCAAATGAGCAGCGTCACCCCATAGCGATCGTCGAAACATAGCTAAAAGATACGGGCTCATTTTCCCGAAAATTATCACCCCATATGGCATGTTTTGACCCGTCAGCCCCCAGCAGCCAATGATATGAGGAACCTGGGTGTAGATGCGATGACAAGAGCTTAAGATATGCAAAGTAAATATGTGCCTCGAGTCACTGCCATGTTGCGTTTGCATCATCTGAAACGTTCAGTTTTCCTTCCTCCCTTCCTGCTGTTTCTGCCTTCTTAAGGGGACCACTTTGTTACTGGGTAACAAAGTAAGCTAATTTTTTTCATAGCTCCAAACATATCAAGAATCCATGACAACTTTATCTATTTCTGACAAGGGAATCTTTTTAAAAGCTGTTTGTCTCCTAAATGAAGCTTCTCCTTTGGACCCCCCTTAAGAAAAAGCTTCCCAGTTGGATAATTACTTAATTGGCTTTGATCCTCCGTGGCAGGCATTCTCATGAGCTACTGAAGCTAATCAGCAATTTTTTTTAAGACTTGCAGATGCTTATGATGCACCAAACCCATATTTTCTAAACCCCACAATATTTCTTTTCTCCAAATATTATCATGGAACTTAATAGTGGAAGTGCCTTTCCCTGCCCTCCAACAAAAGGATTTGTTTTGCAGAAACTACCCAATCCCTGTAAAAAAAAATTCTGCAATAAATTTCCTATATGAACGGCATGGTTGAATTATTTTTCACTCTCCAGGTCCTTAGCGAGGCTACAGAGGATAACCTCATAGATCTCGGCCCGGGCTCCCCCGCTGTGGTCAGCAACATGCAGAATGCAGCTCCAACCAGCTTGCCCCCCACCCTCACAGCCCCTGAAGGAAGTCCCTCCTCCCCAGCCACCTTGGCCTCCCGCCTTGCTGGTCTAGGTACGTATAAGCTACTTAAAATAAAGCCCAAAAGTTATCAACATTTTTTATAACTTTTGGGGCTTATCAAAAATGTTGATAACTTTCGTCAGTTTTTGTCAAAAACTCATAAGCTTACATGTACAGTATGCTTTTTCTTGACATTGAAAATTGATCAGATTAGAAAAGATTGAAAAAGTTGTGAATCATGTCAGCATGATTCACAACATTGAAAATAATCATTTAAAGGGAAGAGAAATGTGCGGCAAAAATAGCAAAAGTCCAACTGTCTCTCTCCTGTTACAACAAGCAGCGTAGTTTTTAATTCACTGGTCAAACTTTGAGCCATCTACAACTTATCTGTGATACATTTGCAGTTATGGTAGGGGTGCACAAAAAAAGTTGATTCTCATCAGAGTCAAGATTCTTGTTAATTCTGAAGTGTTTCAAAATATCCAAGATTCGATATTTTAAGACTTAAAAATGATTTACCTAACTTATTTTAAAGTTTCTGCTAAGTGACGACGGCATGTTAAAGTTGGCAAAAACAAGTCTTCTTTTGATAAACCTAATCCTTTTCCTTTCAACTAATAAAACAATTCCTCAGAACTCTTTCTGGCTTATTGAAATGTAGTTAATTTGGACTTTACTGAAAGAGGACTGATTGTGAGTTTTGGTAACATAAGTTTCTATAGTGATGTGGTAGACTAGACATTCAGTTTTGTTGTAGTGTTAGGATTACTGTGTGGTACTGCATTTGTCTGTCTATCTGTCCATCTGTTAGCAAGATAAATCGGAGTATCGGAGGATTTGGATGCAAGTTTCAGGAAATTTCCAAAATGATATAAAGAACAACCTATTAGATTGATGGTAAAATGGCATCTTAATTATTTGCTGATAAGATGAGCCAAACATGTTTGAGGTTAACATGATATGATTCGAATTATGAAGTCCTGATGTGACGGTTATATGGAGTTATTTAAAGGAAATGGGGGAGAGAAAAGCCTTATAGTTGTGTGAGTGTTGGTATATATAGAATTTTGAGCTTGATATAAGTGTTGGTGGCCTGGGTGAATGTATGACTCCTGGCTTGACTTTTTG
Organism: Craterocephalus amniculus; assembly: GCA_036024015.1. Classification (NCBI taxonomy): domain Eukaryota; kingdom Metazoa; phylum Chordata; class Actinopteri; order Atheriniformes; family Atherinidae; genus Craterocephalus; species Craterocephalus amniculus. Next base: position 19,410 of record JAVQJG010147587.1, read on the forward strand.
TCTTAGACCAGCCCTGAGGGCAGGCACGCCCATAACGTTATAAAACACAGCAACAGGCCATCTTATAGTTAAAGCTAGATGTTATAATCCTACATTGTTTGGCCCTGGCTAGAAACATGCAATGCTGTTTCTCAAGTTGTTTCCAAAATATTTTCATTCAACTTCAGAGTTTGCCTGTTGGATTTCTCTCTGAGCCATCTTCTGCATAATGTAGACTGTTCAGATGCTTCATTTCCGCTTTCCCCAAGTTCATCTTTTTGCCAACATTTTTATTTTGCTGTTCAGTTCTTTGACAACTCAGGTTTCAGCTAGAATGAGCAGATGAATGATGAATGCATTGGCACAACCAGTTATGTTTAACCAGAAGTCATTGCAGTATAACTCTGATCATCAGTATTTCAGCAAATTTCTGCAGCAGATATCCATCCAGAATGTATGGACACAGCATGTTTTGCTGTAAATAAGCAGAATAGAGTGACAGTCATGTACATTTTCGCCCTCTGTAGACATGGGTGCAGACAGCGTGAGCAGTACCCTGAGCTCTCTCTCCAGCTGTAAGCCTCCACCTGCCCAGGACGACTTTGATGTCTTTGCCCAAACCAGGACCGGAGCCGTGTCTGAACCAAGCAAGACGTAAGAGTGCATTGCAGTCTTTTTTTTTCATTTTATATAAAAGTTTGATGATTTTAAACCAAGATTAACTTAGTCCCAGCTATTGATAACATCTGTTTTGTCTCAGGTCTGCAGCTGAAGACAGGCAAACGGCCGGTGGCCCCCCCCCCATCTTGGATGTCCTACAGCCAGCAGCAGGAGGGGTGAGTCTGGGTGATGAGTCGAGCAACAAACTCTTGTTCTCACAACCAGTTAGTGTGTGCTGTGTAACCAGCAGACCCCATCATGTTGTTGTACTGGTCCTGCTGGATCCTTTAACAAATATAGATATAAGTTTGATCATTTTTTTGGTTGTTTTTTAACTAATTTGTCAGTTTTATGAGAATAGTTTGATTGTCAAGATCTTACAGGATAAAAACGTTTTTGATGATTGAAAGATTAACAGCACTCATCCAATAGACTTTTTATTTTTCAAACAAAGATTATCAAAACTGTGCTTACTCTAACATTCACCAGAACATTTCATTTCTGTTATTTTTAATGGATGAAAAGAAAACGTAAACAAAAAACTGATGTTGCATTGCAGAGTCTTATATGAATTCAGCACTTCCCACTAGCTTAGGTCATCCATAGCAACATAGAAGATGCATGCAAGTATAAAGACAGCGATGCCAGAAAACGTTTGTAACGGACGTCCACAATTACGTCCGGCAGGGAGCATAATGGAACCTTAGGCACGTTGAAGCAGGGAGATGCTGAATACCTGCAGGACAAGAGCCATCAAGAGCCAGCTCTGGACACCCCTGCCTTATTTCCAACTGAAACATCTGCATTGTCTCATCAGCATGTTTCAGTATATTGATAATTGATGTGTCACATCATCCATAAATATTTTTTTCTATTCATGTAACATTTTGAGTTTATATTTACTCACTTTATTTGTTAAGTTTCTTTTGAGTTGACTTTGAAGATTGATTCATGTTTTAAGTCATGTTTTCTGTTGTTTGGGACGGGTTTTTGTTTTGTTTTCTGGCCACCCGTGGCGCACTTAGGGTGCCGGAGGTCAGTCCTCTGTCATGGATGACATAGAGGAGTGGCTGTGTACTGATGTGGTGAGCCAATCATGATTTTTATTTCTGCTTAATTTTCTTTCCTTTTTTTCGCTCTGTTGCTTCCTCTCATCTCATTTAATCGTGTCTGAAGCTTGAGAATAACGATTAACAAATTCATCGTGTGTCACATGTCATCGCTCTGTGGTCAGTCACATCTTATCCCTGATTAATTCCTCTAATTTACTTACAATGTTTGTTGGGAGTGTAACACTTGAACATTGTGGGAAAATGAGCATGATGGATCTGGATGTAAGTACCAATAAATATCACAGTGGGCAATCTGAATGCTTTTATGGATGTCTGTGTTTCAATGTGTTCTAAGGTGGAAATAAACCTTCACCAAAACATCTCTGAGCTGATCATGCAACTGAGCTTTTAATGCAGCATAAAAGAAAACTGTATGTGCACTTGGAATAAGTACTTAAACATCAGAAGACTTCATGCTCATTTAGTCAAACTGGGGATGTTTTCTATTTGGTTGGGAATTAATTTGACAACATCACATGACTTGTCAAAACGGGTAAGCAGAAATAGAATAAGAAGTAAAGATATGAATATTTGGTTGATTATTTCTAGTACTGATTGGTGTTTTATTGTACAGTGCGTTGATGGAAAGCCTGATGTGTCCCCATGATGGTTATAACTTGCTTCTGTAGAATGAGCAACACAGCTAAACATGTGAAGATGTATCTAAATGGACTGGCTATTTATGATACATATATGATTTTCCCAATTACTGTGGTAGAGGGCAGTCATCTGATACACAGAACAACTCAAAACTAGTATATAATATATTCCTGGGGATTTTGGTGTAATTTTGGGGGCATTACATGCATGTTGAACTATGTTGTTCATTCCACAGAAATATGATCCTTGCAAGTTATATGCTGTTTTAATGGTGACTAATCAAGCCTATTGGCAATGTATAATAATACTAATGGCATTATTAAAGGAGGAATGTAGTCCACCTTACACAGATTTTCGTACTGTATTGTAGTTTTTGCTCCTGTTTATTAGAACTTGCTCAGGTGGTGAAACCTGGTGATTTGCCGTGGGTTTGGTACAATTAGCTCATAGATGTGACTTTGGGATTGATTTCTTTTTCTCTAATAGAAAGGAGATGAATTAGAAGAGGGGGTCACCAGTGAAGGTAAAGTAACATAAATCTGCTTTTATCCCAAGCTTTTTCTCCCTTTTTTCAGCCATATGTTTTCATTTTCACGTTCTTTCTTTCTCTGACGCATCCAGAGTTCGACAAGTTCCTTGAAGAGCGAGCCAAAGCTGCTGAGACAGTCCCCGGCCTACCATCACCCCCCAGCGGCAACCCGGGGGCAGCGCATGGCACCCCAAGTCGGAAGAAGCAGGGCAGACCTGAGGACACTTTATTTGCCATGTAGAGCTCCCACCTTTGACCTCTGATCCCCAGCCTTAGACCTGACCAGCTCAGCAGCACTACCCCAGGACAGACTGACCTTTTCCAGAGGCACATCCATCTGCTTTCAGACTCTTCACACCACTACATTACAAAGTTTTCTACATGCGCAACTTAAAAGAGAATACTTGACATCTCATCAGAAAGGGAAACCCAGATGACTTATTTTGTTATGCCAGCAGATGATCAGGCCTGGTGGACTGCAGAGCTTCATGTTGCAGCTAATCCTCATAAGAGCAAGAAGTTTAATTAAAAAAAAGGGGGGGGGGGTTCATGTTAATTTAGTTTAAAAAAAACAAACCACATTTTTGTTTGTTTGCAGTGGCCAATTACTCCCTTAAATCAGCAGAAGCATTGATCATACCTTCAAGGGTCTTGTTTTGGTGTTCGTCCATTTGCGAATCCGTCTGAGTTGATTTGTGAATCTGTAAATGGCAAAATGTCAAGTTTATTCATTGTGTGTATATTTAAGTTACATATATATGAAAGAGATGGTAATTTAATGTAGAGTTTTGGAAAGAGTTCATGTTCCACTCGCTTTGACAATAGGGATGTACTTCACTGGGACATGTGACACGTGAAGACTTGTCAACACTATCACAAAAAATATGTTAAAGAAGAAAAAAAAGGATTTTTAGTGTTTGTGATTGGCATATTTTGCGCATTGCACCAACAAAAGTGGTATGGAGCCACCAGCTTGTCAAAGAATAGTTTGACAGACCTAAGTGCAGTGTTGGTGATGGTTTGCTGCTCGCTACAGATTTATTGAGATTATTTTTGCTGAGATTTATTACTCCGACGCTGCTAAAGTTGGTTATGATTCCACCAGCCGAGCAACGCTGTCTAGGTATTTTCATTTCTGTAAGTGTCCATATGCTGAGCACAGTTTCTCGTGGATTTAAAATGAAGGAGCTCTGAACAGAATCATTGTCTGTCAGAAAGGCTCTTTTTAGTAGCTGAAGAGACAGATGCTGTTATTTGTCTGGGTTCTAATCTCTGAGTGAGCTGTGCTGTATGTTTTGTCCTATAATTCAGCGTAGAGGACCAAATGTGAGTTGTTTATTGTTTTGTTTTTTAGATGTGAAAGGATAATTCTGCATAATTGTGTTACTTTGATTTTGAAATTCACACCTTTTTTGTTATTTGAATATTTCGCAGCAAATTTCACATCACACTACAGAAGCAATGTGCACATTATTTTCTGATTCTTTATTTTCTGCTGACATCTTGACGGCCTGACCTTTCAGCATGACATTTATTTTCAAAAATGAGCTCGCCGCAGACGGAGTGCTACAAATGAGACATTTAACTCTTAACAACAGCGAATGCAACATGTTCCACAATCACAACAAGCTTAAAACAAGTGTGAACTTTGACACATGCTGCTAGTCAGCTAACATTTAGCTAGCTGTAATAAAAGAAAACTGTTTAACAAATGATTTGCTCAACACTAATTATTTTTTGTTTTGATCAGTATTTAAATTTCTGCATTATTTCAAATTAGAAATGGTGAAAAGAACCATTTATGAGCAGAATGAGATTGTCGGTGTGTGTTGTAGTGAGGTTTTTAGTTGGCTTTTGTTTTATGGTCTACAAAAATTCCTTTTTATACATTGCTGCTGGTTAGTAGAATTTTCCTCGTCATGTTTATCGGTTGTGTGGGTAATCTTGTTGGATGGAAGTGTGCATACAGTAAACGTACACATATGCTTTCTAAGAGCAGTTCACAGAAGCTGTAAAAGTCTGTCACTAATCTTGTTTATCTCATGAAGGATTGCACATTTTATTAGATTATCTCATTCTGATCTTTTTAGACTGACCAGCATGATAACATGATTTGAGATGTGCAACTTTTTTGCGACACTTTTCGACAAAGCATCAACATTGCACATTTTTTTAAAAAGGGGAAATTTCCTTTCTTCTGTTTTCTTGGTGTTGAAGGTGTGTTCTGTAACGCGGAGATGTCTTATCTCAGTTGGCTGGAGTAAAAGCCTCTAAATGAGTTTCTAAAGAGTACTCACTCTGGTACAGATCATTTAGCAGAAGAAGAATTCTTAATACATCTGTGGATTATAATAAAATGAAAAAAATGCTGTAAAGGCGAGGCTGTGCTGTGTGACTGCTGACTCCTCCGAGTTGCCTCATCTCTCATTTTTCTTTGTGTTGTTTGACTTATGCATGAAATCTCAATAAAAATTAGCAGTGTGTGATCCGCATTCACGTTTTTTGGTCTTTATTCTGTTGTCTCACAGTGACGTTTACTCCCCACTGACCTGTGGTAAACTCTTCTCATTTGCCTCATCCCCCACCTCTCCCCAGGGGCTGGCGGGCCCCACAACAGGGGCTTCCCCCATTGGCCATCAGGAATCGCCTCATCCCACAACATGGCCCCTAATATTCTGCCTCAGTCACTGGAGCGTTTTCCCGGTCAAGAAAGAGGGGCGTGTCTGTCAGACAGTAGACTGGAATAGACAGGATCCCTGTGAGTCACAATCCCAACTTCATGATCTAATTGCAGTCTTCGCACAACAGAGCTGCTAGTGGATCTGTCCCTGAAAGGTAAACAAATGCTTTGGTGTTATTTTGATTTTATGGGTGAAAATGTTTCAATGAAATGTTGTAACTGGGGAAATGAGTTCTTTGTTAAAAATATAAATAAGTTGTGTCCATTGCAAAACCACCATGCACTGCCTGGAGTGGTGAAAGTGTTAAACGTAGATTGTTATCCCATTTTTGTCTTGTTGTGTTACAGGCAGTTGGATGCACAAATCGAGCCAAGAATGTCCACGTTTTCTGGGATTCATTTGTCAGGACTGGTTGCAAGCGAGTGGCCTCTCTACAAGTAGTTGGCACTCCCTGGTGGCTGCACCGTGAGGCCTGGTGACGTGTGTCAGACAGGACTGCCACACAGCTGCATAAACCCTCCAGTCAGAAAAACAAAACCTCCTCCCTGGATTCGCCATCTCCCCATTGGTTCATGTATGACAGGGATGCTGACCAGAGCTGTGGTGCATTGTAGTTGCATTGCATGTTATGCCGGCTCAGTGCAATGGATCTGCTTTGCAGCATAGAGCTAGGTTTGAAGGCAACTCCGATATGAGAGTAAAATAAGTTAATCTACTGTCATGAGTTATCTTAGAATAAACATTTGTCAAGGACATCCCTAACTCACCTGGAAAATGGTCAGTTTTTTGTGTTAGTATTTTCCACTAATGATATATGAGGTTTACCGGTTGGCTGAAGATATTTAGATGAAATAGACATTCCCGACAGCTTGTGAAGTTGTGCACAACTCTCTTAATGACCCATTAATCTCAATCATATTGATGAGAGAAAACATCTACTACCTGCTAGATAGTGGCCCTTCAGGACCAGAACCGGGTATATGGAATAATGTTATTTTAGACTGACATCTGCTGGCGATAGGTGATACAGGGTGAACGGAAAGTGTTTGTTTGCCTCAATAAAAGCCCATGCCTTCTACGTGAGGACAGCTGTAGCTCATGAAATAAACCAATATATAACTTCCGCATGTGTATTTTGTTATTCTTGGCGTATATTTAAAAGAGTTTTAATTATTTAAAAAACCAAACAAAACCGTACCAAGGTAGCTACTTCCCAGACGTTAGTTTGAAGATGACAAAAATCCACAAATATGTGGACTGATGATCTTTAAATTTGTTAATATCGTGTTGTATTCTGACCTGACAGGGGAGCAGGTCGAGAGTAACCTATAAATTCAGCCTGCGGTTTTTACATTTCTACAGTGTAGAACAGCGACAAACAACGCGTTGCGCTTTAAGCATGGTGTGTAGAACAGAACCTAGTTACGTTTCTGGCCTAACGAGAACGTCGGACGTGATTGAGGACACTTCAGGCTGGCAGAACTTTCTTCTCGTGGGGGTCTGAGTTTGGTGGGTCTTTTGAGGTGGGCGTAGACAACGTGGCAAAGCATGAAACGGGATCGCATTTCCACTGCGAGGGTAAAATGAAAAGCTTCAATCAACAGCTGATCGAGGTGGTGAAAAAGTAAAAAAAAAAAAAAAATGTCAATGTTGAACTGACAGACGCCCACTGGGTTCAAGGACTTTAGTCTGTGGGCTACTAGACGTATTTGGGAGTGTGTCTTTTCATAATCAGGTCAAGTCTTTTTTCCTTTAAACCTGCTTAACTCTGCCTGCAATGTCTTGTTTAATTAATTACAAAAAACAGTATCTAAAATAACTTATGCTCACTAAAAAACAATGCTTAAATTTTGCAAATTTATACAGCGTATAAAGAAGTCTGTGAAGTTTGTGCTTAGTGCACCACCACTCCAGAGCTTCTCCCCAGAAGTCTAGTAAGCAGTTCTCCTAGAATTACTCATCTCCCTGACCTCTTTATTCCTGCTAAATATAATTGCTTTACTACATTACTTGAAATAAACGCACTACAGCAAACGGTAAAACAAGAGTAAAGTATGCCTACTGGAAGCTGAAATCTGATTGGATTGCAGCACTTAATGATATGATAAATGTCGATTTTATGTGGTTTTAATCTACCTACTACCAACATTTTTTGTGGAGTCCCTCAAGGCTCGGTGCTTGGACCTAAACTTTTTACGTTATATATTAATGATCTCTGTGATGTATCAAAAATTTTACGTTTTGTTCTCTTCACAGATGATACAAATTTTTTTGTGTCAGGGAAGAACTTAAAACTACTAATGAAAATAATAGAACAAGAAATGGTACTACTTCAGAAATGGTTCAGTGAAAATAAATTGTCTTTAAATTTA
>JAVQJG010147591.1:0-22576 GCA_036024015.1 Craterocephalus amniculus
GCAGATGTTTAGTCCTGCAGGTCTGAATCGTCATGATGCTCCAGATGTGTAGTCCTGCAGGTCTGAATCGTCATGATGCTCCAGATGTTTAGTCCTGCAGGTCTGACCTGTGATGGGTCAGTTTGTGGTCCAGCATCATCTTGCAGAAATGTTTAGTCCTTCTCTGAAAGAGACGATGTCTGGATGGGAGCAGATGCTGTTCTAAACCTCCATACAGATGTGCTGGATGCTCCCTCTGCTTTTCAGTCTGCAGGATACATCGTTTCCATGGTTCCCATTTTCATCTTGGAGCATTTTTGTCCAGAGAAGACAGCAGTAGTTCTGGATCATGTTGACATCTGGGTTATTCTCTGCATCGTAGAGCTTTAACCTGCTTTGTGGATATCAGGGGGAACTTCTGGAAGTCTTCCTGAGTCCATGCTGGTTTCCAGTAGAGAATCATGTCTGCTTTTCGGTGCTGCCGAGGGCTTCCAGTTTTCACCTTCATCCTTGTCCCTTGGGCACACAGACTCCTCCTGAACCTCTGTCCATCTTTCCATCTGAGACTCTAGCTTTCTGAAAGCTGTACCTGACCATCTTACTGACCTGTTGTCCAACAACCTGATTAGCAGCCAAGCGATCCTCCAGTTGTTTCTGATTTGTTCCAATGCCTTTTCCAGCCTGTTGTTGCCCTGATCCAACGTTTTAGAGATGTGTTGCTGACATCAGATGCAAAATGAGCTCATATTTTCCATGAAATGGTCAAAATGTCTCAGTTTCAACATATTATATGCTGTTTATGATCTCCTGGGCTTCGAATATGGATTTAAGTGGTTTGCAAACCATCGCCCTGGAACTGGGGTTATAGCTCTAACAGTGAATGCGGCGTATGTCCCCATGGTCTGTGCTTGTAACATGAACAGAAATACATGTTGAACAACCAACACTGAGGTGGGTTAATGGACCCTCATCCCATTTAGATTTTATAAGAATGTGTGTGTAGAGCGTAGATTAAATACAGCTGTTAGGGCAGATATGAACACTCACCTGCTGAGACATCATGGTGAATTCCTGGATTTCATTACATAGAAATCAGATTAATACTCAGAAAACCCACAAACCAAAAACAAAGTCTGGATTTTAAAGAAAAAGCCCAAAAACCACAGACTGTGACACTAAATGGAATTTAACCTCACTCATATGGTCTTTTAGTCTTCCCACTGCAATCACTGTGACATTTCAACCTTTTCCACAGATTTCCAGTGTCTTTATGCAAATATGTTTATGTCTCTCCTGTCAACATGCCTAAAAATAACTAGATGAAGACACAACTACTGACTTGGCTTTAACACTGATGTCATCTCTGCTGCCAGATGTGTCTCTGAAGCAACGTTTGGGTTTTTCCATAATCTGTTCCTAAAAAAAGCTTGTATCTGAACATGAAAACAGCAGCAAGTGCACAAGTTTGAATGAAATCTTCCATTTGTGGACATCAGAAAGGAAAGTGCTGATTGAGATTGATTGGTTGCTCAGACCGCGCTCTCTGCCTAGACTTAGGGTTTCTGTTTTTTTCTGCCCCTCGGGCAGATTTGGGGAGACAGATACCTGTTTGTTAGATTATGGTTTTAATCTTGAGCCAAGAGTTTTCGCTCCAAAAGCAGAGTATGAATCTGCAATATTCTGTGTTTTCCCACATTTCTCATCCATGTTGCATGAGCCGCAGCGATGTCTGAGTTCATCACCCTGGGTTCATAAGTCTGAACATATGTTTGTGTTAAATGTACATGCATGTAATCCTGTGTATCATGTGTGAGACGGATGTTAACCTCACACCACACGGACAGAAGTTGTTGATTCCTGGATTCCTCTCTCCAGACGGCTACCGCTGCCGTGGTTTACTGCTGACATACTGACAGATCGCTGCAGGGAAACGGTTTCACATGACATGTTTGTTTCCAATCAGTGCAAAAGGAACAACTAAAAATAAACCGGCCCCCTTTTTTCCCCCCAGGTGATACATCTCTGACAACATACTCACACGAATGTGGTCTCGCTGCTGGTCAATCCAGGAATAAGAGCAGCGTTTGAGTTTGATCGCATCCCAAGGTCAGCTGGGTTCTGGTAAGAGGATGTTTGGCAGAGGTGTGCGCTCTCATGTCAATAACCCTGTGGGTGGAAGTTTTTACTAGCTCTCAGTGTGTTGAGTGTGCAAATGCTTCTCTGAAATTCTTCTGCTATTGTACAACTATCACGGCTGCTTTCATTGCAGAATTACAAACATTTATTTAACTGCACAGCTTCACAAACACTTAAGTCATGTGAAGCTGAGCAGACGGTAAGAACCAGTTTGGATGGAAAAACAAAGCGTAGGAAGAATGAAGTAAAAAAAAAAAGAAAACAAAAACTGAAACATCAATAGTTGTAAAGTCTTGCCATGCTGCTTTGATCCCAGCGTAAAACCACAAATCTCTTCTTTAGCATGCAGACAGTTCTCAGCTGCTGCATCTAATCGCCTGCAATCAGCCACAGACTAGTGATAAAACAGAAAAAATCCCGTGCGTGAAAGCCAGCGTAACTGAATAAGTTTGATTCAGGGCAGAAAAAGACACATGATTCAAATGACAGTTCCAATCCAGCCAACTTGGGATATTCAATCGTTTTTTCATAGAGAGCAGTGCGGTGTTCCATTGTTTATGACATGCTGGAGTAATGTGCCGCTCAGGGGCGAGTGCGGCTTGCAGAACCGGCTCCTGCAAATGGATGGCAGCAGCTCGGAAACAGGATGTGTGACATGAAGTCAACGAGGTCATCAGCCCTAATCAGGTTTCTCCCTCCCCCCACAAATAAACATCTCTGGCAATAAAAAAATGTTCATGTCAGTCTTTCTAGGAAATGCATGTGATTAAATTGCTCTTCATGTTAACACTTTTTTTTTTGTTAATTGGTAAAATAAGATGTAACATAAATTACTAACATAATTTGTCCACTTACACAGTCCGATTCATAGTCTGATTAAAAATGATTCACGTTAGTCAGATTTATAATGACTGTATTCATATGATTTGATCCATAAACAATAAATACACGGCTGAGGAAACCAATGGATTGCATCAAATCTTCGGTTCAGTTAAATTGGAATTGAACTACTGTAAATTTAATATGCCAGGAAGAGAGATCACAGATTAGCATGAGGGTTCTCTAAGGACTTATAAAAGGGTTATTTTCTGTAAATCATTACTAAATGTGCATGCCAGGAAGCAAAACTGTTGATGCTGATTATAGGTTGATGTTTTTTTTACTATAATCAACATAAATGGTAAATGGTAAATTGACTGTACTTGTATAGCGCTTTTCTAGTCACAGACCACTCAAGGCGCTTTACATGACAAATCTCATTCACCCATTCATACCCATTCACACAGCACCTATATTGATACATACTGGGTGCTTTGGAGCTAACATTCACATAAAATAGCTTAATGCATAATTCCTCATTCTTCCTGCACCCACCATTGACATCCACGCAGTAGGTTACACAAGTAAACAGAAAAAAAACAAAAAAACAAAGACAAACAAAAAACTTTCCATCCACAGGAGATATAGAAAGCGCTATCCACATTCCATCACATGCACCACATACGGAGGCGGGGGGACATAAAAGGACACATAATACAGTGTCCATATAATGAATGGTACTGTAACTGTTTCTGGATGAAAGCTCATTTTATTTCATTTTCAGTAAAATTGACTAAATTAAAGGGCAATTACATGAAATAAATATCTTGTCAGATCATGACTCGAGGGTTTCTCGTCCTCGAGCTGCTGCATCAACATCTCGCGGACCATGCATAATGACTATCAGTGTGCCAAAACGAGTCCACAGCTCAGTTTTTAAGTTTAAAACATGTAGTGTTGCTTTAAAATCCATTTTAAAGATGCATTCCACAACTTCTTGACCTTTTATTTATGCGTTCCTGACTTCTTTGAATATTGTTTCAGCAAAGAAAAACTTGTCAGATGAAGAGAGGAGAACCAGGAGGTAAGACCGGATTCAAGAATAGACTGTCTTTTACTGGCAGGAGAAATCACAGAGTACAGGTAGGATGCAAGATGGACGCAGAATTAGCCGTCAATAGGGAGCGCATCAGTAAGAGAATTGCAAAAGTTCTGTAATGCATCTTTAAGATATCAGACTTTTTACAGAGGAAAACCTTCCCTGGTGTTTGAAATTAGCTCTAAGCTTTGCTGGTTATTTCGCTGTCAGTGGAGTCTGAGTGATGACATGACTGTTTACCAGTCTGCATGTGAGAGCGGTGCAGTCTGGAAGAATGTTCTCTGTTTAGAAAATTGTGACAGTAGATTAAACTTTTGGACACTGGAGTCCAATGCCGATGATTTTTTTTGGACAATCCTTAAAACTTTTGCACAATACTATACAGTATAGAAACTTTTGTTTTTTCTTAACAGAACTGAATGCTGGATTCCTTCAGATGTAGTTGCATTGTGTTCCAGGAAATTCCACCAAATTCAGAAGCAGCTCCTGGTCAATTTTTGAAAAATGCTGCATCAAACTGCATGGCCCAGATGAGAAGGCCAGAAAGCAAAACATGTGAATAATGAGAATAATTCGCTCTTTATAAACTTCTGATTGTTTATTTTTTAAAAACTGCGAAGTAGCCAGAAATCAAAGATATAACCATGAATGATTTAGATTTAGATGTCCAATTTTAACTTCCTACAAACCTGAGAATGAGACAGATGCAGACCTGTGATAGTTGCTGAACAAGTATAAGCTGAGATCCTCTTATTTATCTAGAAACTGGTTTTGCAGGTTACCGTGTGATCATTAAAAGCTACATGCTGTATACAGTGACAGTCCAAGAATGCAACCCTATCGGTGAATACAACACATGACCAATCATCTTGCAGTAAAATAAAACCGAGAAGCAACCTACCACAGAAGTAAATTGATATCATCTGTATACAATCCAGTGGTTGCAGTTTACAGAATGCATGAGTGTGTTTCCAGGAACACGAGCTAAAGTAAAAACACAGCAGTGTTGTGCATGGTGTGAGTTTTCTGGTTGTCTCAGCAGTCCACCACTACTTGAAATTCAAGATTATCTGATCAAATAATGATTTAATTTTGGTGGTTTTACACGGTTTAGTTATCTCGAGCGCATACATTCTGTTAAGTTTGAGTGCTGCAAACCAAACATTGTGTAATTTAATGAAACAGCTCTACAAGAAAACCTGCTTTCTTCAACTTTATGTTGCTTAGATTAAACTGAATGTTCATTCTAGGTGCACCATGCTAGCACCGGTTTGGACCTCTCTCATCTAGAAATGTCTTCATTGTTGATCCAGAGAGTGTGTCTGCCACCCAAACCAAAGCTGGGAGCTGCTTCCATAAGAGAGGGGCCTGGTAGCTGAAGGCTCTGCCTCCCAGTCGACTCTTAGAGACTCTGGGAACCACCAGCAGACCTGCAGTCTGAGAGCTGTGCTAGGAATATACGCAACTGTGAGATCCTGGATATACACTGGAGTTTGGCTGTGGAGAGGTTTCAGAAGAATCTTAACTTCTATTGCAGATTCAACAGGGAGCCCTTGAAGAGAAGCTAAAACCACAGATCTGATCTCTGCTATACTGGCTCTGATCAGCATTTCAGATCAGGTGAAGATTTTTCAGAGCATATTTGGGACAGAGCAATAATGAAGAAATGCAATCTTGAAGTAAGAAAAGCGAGGACTTGTTTTTCAGCATCTCTGTCAGACAAGATGTCTCCAATTTTAGCAGCTGACAGAAATGTCACATCTAAATGGTGCTGATTTATACTAAATATTTTCAACAGAACACACTGTGGAAATGCAAAATCTCCTCAATAACTCCCTCAACAAACAGAAAATCTGGCAAGTTTCTATATACTGTAGATTAAAACGGAATTTTTTTAAATTTCCTTTCTCAGCATATTGTTGCCCGATGAGGGTCTATGCAGCTCATTTCATCAAGTTTCTCACCAGTGTTTTCTAACTTTTCTCCACTGATCGAACCACATTCAAACATTTATTGTTTTTTTTTCTGGGCCCAAATGGTTTTCAGACCACGCTGGCATCATCACAGCAACCACAAACAAACAGTGTGATCTACGCATGTCATTGGCTTAAGAAAGAAAAGGTCATCGCTGCAGCTCTAAAGGATTTCACTTTGCATTCATCATTTTAGAAACATTTAAGTGACCATCGTCCAAATCATGAATGCCTTAACACAGGTTCTGCTATATCTTTTGGGCTCTCTGTGATATCCGTTGATCTTTCTTTCAATCCCCTCTTTCTGTTGTATGCATCCCAACCGGTCGAGGCAGATGGCCGCCCTCCCTGAGCCATGTTCTTCTGGAGGTTGTGCCTTCCGATTTAAAGGTAGTTTTCCTTTCCACCGTGGCCTGAAGCAGCTCAGGTGGGGATTGGATGGAAGACAAGATTCAATGCAGTCTGTTTTCTTCCTTACATCGGATATTTTATTGAGAATCGGCTTGTATGAATCAGTGTATGAAAACAGACTGGCTTAAACTGAAGCACCCTGAGATGACATCGTTGTGAATTGGCGCTATACAAATAAAGTTGAGTTGAATTGAATTGAACTTGGAGTTCGTGTTACATGTTGGCAGTCTTTGTCTTCTCGTTTTCACTGAAGATTCATCGTTCCTGGTCTGATTCCAAATCCACTCATTGTGAATCGGATAAACCCATTTTGCTCTCTGCGCCACCCAGAGAGCAAAGTTCTTTCCCACAGGTGTCACATCCAACTTTTAGTGTTCAATTTGCACGCATTTTTACATCAAATTTCTTGTCATTCTGATATTTTAGGACCATTATTGAGCATAAACACACTGTCCAGCTGTTACTATGTGGCTTCGACGTCTGAATCTAGGAAAGGCGTTAACGTGTCAGACAGATCTTTGGCTGGATTTCACGTCTCATTGTCTAACTGTGTAAGAACGAATTCATCTCCTGATGTGCCCAAACAGCCGGCAGTCCAAATATTTGCTGACAGCCTGAGAGTTCACAGCGCTGCGCAGGGGGAAAACCAGCAGGAGCAGTTTTCAATGACAAGACATTACAGATATGAAGCCATGTGGATCTGACAGAGAGAGAGAGAATGTGGCTGAGGCCCTTCCTGGTAGCGCTACATGTCGGTGGTTAGGATGTGCTGTGTGGTCGTATCAAGGCTGCGCAGAAAATTGCTGCTCTAGTCAGAATATGTGCATTCTAGCTTTGAGATGGAGATAAAGATCAAATCCGAAGCAGTGCACTGCAGTTGACTTTGGCCTAGTTGACACAGAGTCAGAGAGATCGCCAACTTTGATATAGATTTCCATTTGAGTGTAGAGGGGAAGTTTCATCATCCGAGTTATGGAAAATAAAACATCACAGTAAGTTCCCTGTGGCCCGTAGCCACAATTTAATACACCGTTTTCCAACCAGGGAAACTTGTTTTGCTCCTCAGTGCAGACTCAGATAGTAAATTACCCTCCTCCTCCTCATTGTTTAGCTCTGAGCAATTGTTCATTCTTTCAAACACAATCCTAAAGTGAGCATGAAACATGCAACTACTGTACTGTAAGCTACACTATGACCAGCAATTGTACCCTCTCCACAATTTGTTAAACAATACAAGGATTATGAAAATGGTAATATTTAGAATCTACACAAACAGCCAGCTGGGGGACAGCCATGATGGTTTCACCACAGCCCGCTGTACAATTACACAAGCAGTCGAGCAAACAAACAACGAAAGGAGAAGATTATGGGATGAAACGGCAGCCAGTCAGCTAATAAGCCTCTTACACTGTAAACTAACTCATCAAAGCAAGCGTTCTCATTATCTTATGCAATAAAAATGGTTGAATTGCTTTTAAAATCAACCTGAGGGAGTGAAATACATGCAGGAAGGGTAAAACTTTATTTTTATGCCGATGACACAGTGATCTACTGCTCTTCCTCTATCTCCCTTCAGAGATTGCAGTCATTATTTTTAACACGGTTCAGTCACCTGGCGTGTCCTGGAATTGGCTTGAAATGCAGATAATAAACAAACTCATGATATTTTCTCATAAACTACCAGAAAAAATCAGCTGATTATAACCATGCATGGCAAGTTAAAACAGTTTGTTCCCAATCAGAATTACCAAGGTTGTTTAAGGGATCCTGAGCTTTCTTTCAAAGATCATATCAATAATTTTGTTTGCAGATGTAGCTTCTGTTATGTTATGCAACAGATCATGCTTCTCCCTCAGAGCATGAAAGCTCCCTGTCTCGCCTGCTTCTTTATCACTGCTTTTATGGAGATGTTTTGTATATGAGAACCACTACTAAACGGTGATGGACCTCATGGATGCTTAGATCCACGCTAGCAGCTGTCTGAGATGCTGATACTGGGGCTGCGGTGTGTCTCAGCCTGATCTTGTCCTGAACCTTCCTCTTCATCCAAAAGTCCAAAACAAATCCCTTTTTGCTTCATTTTTAAATCATCCTCTACAGAATCAGATTTCTCCACATATTCATGCAACTACTATGAAACCAACTAGCAGCCTTGCTAGCCTCTTTTTTAAATGAAACTTGATCATGTAGCTTGTTTTTAAGCTCCCGGGGAGTCCAGTCAGATTTCAGAGGCAATTGCCACCCTTGGCTCTCCTCCAGCTTTGCCCCAGACTGGCAGCTCCACAGTTATCGGCACATCTTTATACAGTATGTGTGAAGAACTGAGGAGAAGTTTGAGATATGACTCTCAGTCTGAGGATTTTTTTAAAATATTCTCAGGAAAAAAGATGTGTAACATCTGTAGACATACAGATGTAGATGAAAACACAGTAAATGAGTAAAAATAGTTTGTCCAGTTGTAAACAGCCTAAAAGTCCTTCCTCCACACAGCCTGAACCTTCTCAGAGAAGCTTTCTGTCATTTCTCTCTGGAGTATCAGGGATAGTTCTCCATACTTTTTTCTGAAGTTCTTCTTTGGATGTTTTCTTCCCAGATGATCCCACACTGACTGCCACTGTTCTTGAGTCCAGTTCTTGTGTCACATGTCAGCTTTTTCTCCCTGTTGCCCTTCCTGAAGAATGGCTTCTTGACAGCCACGATTCTATGGAGACCATTTCTAATGGCCCAGATGCATCGCTCTGGTCCTCTATCAGATCTTCGCCGGATTTTAGATCCTATATTTTAGTACATACACTTCCTCTCTGGCCTTATGTTTGTCCAGCTTCATCACATATTTGAAGCACATCCTGCACACCAGGCTGAGACATGCCAAGCTTCCAGATGACAGCTCAAAGAATCACATTGAAGCTTCTAAAATCCTTTTCTGTCTGTCAAACATCGTTATCTGTGCTATTTTTTATTTTTGGAGCTGAAGCTATAAACATGAGAATAAATGAGTTTGAAATGGCTGCTTTGCCGCTGACACAGTGCTGGTCATTTTCTTGGATTATGACCCGTTTCATGCTTGAATGAATCATAGGTCAGTGTTAAAATACTTAACAATAAAAAAACAATTTCTCTGAAAATGGTCAGACATAAGAGCTGGACTGAAAACGACTTGATATCAGCCAATTTCCAAAGGAAAACTTGCCTGAAGCCACTTTAACAGATTACATCTGGCAGCCAGGAGGCAAAATAAAAACAACCTCCAGTTGGCTCAAGACTTTTTGCACATTACTGTATTTGCTCTTAAATCTAAAATTAATTTTATTCTTCTGCTAGTGGAATAATAATGCGCTGCTTTATGTCCTATCATCTTGTCAAAGCAGGGTATACAATAAGATAAATGACAACGTGCCAGCTGTCATCTGAGACCCAGTCAACAACAAATTAAAAGGGGAGAACATGTCAGCCGAGCAAACAGCCAAAGATCCACTGCATCTCATAGTCGTGGGACAGAAAAGGATGAAATCAGAACCATATGAAGGACATTCCGGCTCGTCTTCATTCTGGATGTGTTACTTGTTGTTGCTGGTGGTTTAGGAAGTCTGGGAGCCTTCACTGATTTAGGTTCTGTTGACACTGTCCTGGCACCACCTCTCCGTCTGACTCATCCCTTCTGCTGTAACTCCGACAGATCAAACCTCCTGATTGACAGGAGGTGACAGTATTTCCAACTTTCTGAATAATATCTGATGGAAAGCATCGTAATGTTGCTGACGTCTGTGTTGCAGGTGTCCTGAGGGGATGAACGTGTTGCTCCTGAGAGATCCATCTGAGACTTTTTATCCAGGCTGGATTACATGGAGGATTGCTGCTGCGTGACTCAGACGGGGATTCCCTCTTCATGTGCATGATGTGCGCATGAGCTATTTTGCACATATTCAAGCGTGGTTTTATGTATCTGCACAGTGTGTCTCATTGTCTGTATCTATTAGTGCAAGTCCAGCCACCGTCCTTCCTGTTTTTAACTGGGTAGATGTTCCCGTCTGTGTCTATAAGTGGGATGATTAAATCTGTGGGACAAGCAGCGATCAGAATCCCGGGAGCAGTGAGGTTCGTAGCCAAAGCAGAGGGAATTTGTAGGCGTACATTCCAAATTGAAAAGAAAACAGTGAATTAGGTGAACCTTGGAAGATTCCCATGTGAGAGGTTGGAAGTGGAGAGCAAGTGGTCAGCGGCGGGTTTGCAAATGAAGGAGAAAGCCCGAAACTCTCTGAATATTGTTTTTCTGTACAGATTAAATCATTGTGATTCCTTGCCAAGCATGAAATGCTTTCTCATGTATCTGTGAGGATGTTTTGTGCTTTCCTGACACCACTTTCCTCTCTTATGATGATGATTGTTTACCTCTTTGCATTGGTTTGTGGCTCTTGTCCTTTCTCTGCGCTTGCCTTTAAAGCTCTTTGTGATCTTTGAGCCTCTCGTTTCCATGCATTAATCATTGCTTTGACTTTTGTCTGCAAAATGATTCCCTTCCATGAAAGACACAGCAAAATTCAGGAGACTGAAATTAGTAATCAGTAATAAAGATTTGCTAAATTAGGATATAGTGAAATGAGGCATTGACATTGCTATTTTATTAAATTGAGTTGAAAAAACAACATGTTCCAGGAGCAATGAGGCATTTTGCTGATGAGCAGGAGGGCAGAATACTTGTGGACAGGTGTAGAAGTCTGATGGAGAGTTTCAGAAAACACATGTGATGGAATCAAATGATCGTTCAGCTACATATTAGCTCAAGAGTGATGTAATGTTTATTAATTTCTCATATGTTTTGCTTTTTTTAAAGTATTTCAATTGAATCACAACTCATAAACGTGTCATGATTTTCATGAAATGTTTATCTATTGTTACTTTTATCGGTTTCAGATTATTTCTGTGAGAGCTGTTTTTTCTCTTCTTTAATAGAAGACGATTGTCATGTAGTGCCTCCTGCTTCACCAGCAGCCTGTTTCCTGCTGTCTTTATTTTGCATTTTTATTTGACTCTTGACACAAAGCTTGTTGCTCATGTTTGTGGTCATTTTTAATTATAGTAGTTTTTGCACCACTTTGTTGTCTTATTGTGCCTATTTGTGGTCAGTTAGCACATTTAGTGTTAGACTGTGGCCGTTTTGCTTTATTTTGTGTCATTTTTGTATCTCTGTGGCTGTCAGAGTCATAAAACCACTAGATGTGACGAGTGTGCACAGTTAATTAAGGAACAAATTATGCTGAACGAATAACTTGTAATTTGATTCAAAGCAAGATTATCTCTTCATCAGTGAAGATTGGTCAGCAGTGATTAACCCTTTAACGTCTTGATTTATTTTAGTTAAATTCAGTTTGTAAATTTAGGGGGAAAAAATCTGGAGAAAGAACAAAGAGAAAGAGAGAAACTTAATAAAGTACAATTTTAAGATAAAATAAATTGATAACATTAATAAAAATAAAAAAAGATTGCTAAGTAAATAATACAAAAATATGAGTGAAGAAAAACAAATAAATGAAATGAATGAGTCATTGTGCAGAACATCATTGGCTGTTGGATTTATTTAATATGAGTCAGGTGTGTTGGAGCAGGAAACCTGCAGGACAGCGGCCCTGGTAGGACTGGCTTTGGACACCCATTGTCTAGATGAGGGTCTTCGAGGTCCACATTTAACAGCCTATCACAATGTGCATCTCTGGTCACGTTTTGGTTGGTTTGCCTTTTTTTGTCACTTTTTAATGTTTTAGGTCATTTTTGACCATTAATGCAAAATATACTGTATTTGTAGCCATCTTGTAATTCTCTATTAGGTCAATTTTTTCATCTTTTTGCAGTTATTGTTAGAACTTTGTCATTTTGCTTCTCTTTAGAATTTCATTGTGGGTATTCTTCATTTCTTTGTGTTGCTTTGCATCTTAAAATTTGCTCCATGCTTTTTTGTGCGCCTGCCATCTTACGTTTCCTTTGCATAAATGTGGTTGTTCTGCATCTGTTTGTGATCCCTTGTAGGCTTTTTGAGGTTATTTCATGACATTTTGTGGCAATTGTGTGTCTTGTCATTGACATTTTTTCTTTTGAGAATGGCATTTTAACACTGTTGATCATTTTCTCTGTATTTAATATTAAAAAAGAGTAATTTTCCCTTTCTTCGGTGCTGAACTCTTTGACAGTTCACCCTGGATTCTGGATCATATTCCTAACTTTTGACAGGAAACGTTTTAGAGGCACTGGGAAATTGAAATTACAGTGTGATTAATTAAATGAACTGTAATTGAATTCAAAACCATCTTGCTGCAATTATTACATAGTTCCTGTATTTTCATAGCAATTTCATGAAAGTGAATGGTATTGTTAGCATGAATGTACCCAAACGGCTGGTGAAAAAACTTTGTTTTGGTTTCAGCAGCTATGGTCAGCTGTTGGCTCCGTGCTTGTAGGAGTCTGCAGGCCTTGTGTAACTCTCCAATGGTGGAGAAAACTCTTGGATATTTCTTAAAACAATATTAGTTTGTTTTGTTGAAGCATTGTGAGCTTAGGTATTTTGTTGTTGCACAGCGCAGACACGGAAACTTGAAAGCTGCCTTGTATGCATCACGTTCAGAAAACAGCCCACAAAAATGTCACATTTACATGTATTTTGTAAAAGTAAAGAGCTGTGATTGATAATGATTAAATACCTTGGTGTCATTTTATCTTTACCTTCCCATCCAAAGAGGACAGACCCCATAAAAGCAAAGAAGACACAAGGTGGAACATGTGTATCTCGTCAGTGTGGATATACACGTTTTTACTGAATTTATATTTTCTCATTTTTTTGTTTTTGCTTTGGCCAAATATTAAAGGCACATTATGTAACTTTTCTACCTTAAAATTCAAATTATTTTTGATGGCACAGTAACATCTCTGTTATGTACATTGGTGGAGCTGTTACTGTATGATGTTGCAGCAGTTTCACTGTAAACATACCATCACATACCAGGAAGCGGGTATAAACACCCCAGCAATGTAGAATATGCACGATCGCAGATTCAACAAAGAAACACAAGAAGACATCAGAGGAACAAGAAGACCTTGGTGCAATAGAGGAAAACTAGCTGGAGAGATCTCACAAGACAGGCAGGATTGAAGTTTTCAGGGGTTTAGCCGTTGATGGAGCTCATCACTGAAAAAAAATCTGCTGAAGTTCTGTGGTGCATCCTTAGATAAAGGCTCTTGTTTCACTAAAGGAAAAAAATTGTATTTTGATTTTAAAAAGTAGAATTCTGACCTTAATATTTATTTATTTTTTGATAGTTTTCCATAAAAGCATGTGGTCAGTGTTTTGGTCCAAATGTTTCCAAGGATGTAAATTTGTTTTGCACTTCCAGGCCACCGTAATGCCACCACCAGACTGTCAGGTCCCCAGAGATTAACCACTTTTAGAGTATCTGTTCTGTCAGTGAGGGGAAGAAACACTTCCAGTTCTTTTCCATCTCAAGAGACTAAGTATGATTTCAGACATATTTTCAAATTTACTGCGCTGAAGGCCAGAAAAGAAATGAAAAAAGCAGATTTATATCTGTCGCTGGGGTTTCAGGAACTTGTGGTACATTTTTGGTTTTCAAAAAAATGGTTTCTCCTTTTTGTGTGTTATTTGTCTCATGATTCTGCTGCATTATTCTTTTACTTTTACAGTGAACTTATCTGTTGTTTTTCCTTACTTTCTTTACTTGCTTTCTCGTTTTTGTGAAAATATACATGATAATGGATATCTTATTGTAATTTGCTGAATAGTACAGACTTACGTTTGAGCCTCATTTGCCCTCAGCCTTTACAGTTGCTACATAATATGTTTGTACTAAGCACATTTATGTTCATCATGGGACTGAATAAACTTGAAATGAAACATCTGGAACACCATGCTGCATGGAATCAGAGACATACACCAATTCTGATATTAGCTACACTCCAACATACAGAATCTACTTTACTTCTTGCACTTTATAGAATATTCACTGTGACACTGCCCTTTACCTTTTACTGCTTGTACATTATTACTATGAAAAAAGTCAAAGTATAATCACAAACTGTGAAGCCATTTACTGACGAGCGTGCGTCCTGCTCACTGGCACCCTAGCAGAGCAGCATAAGGCCAATAAACTTCCATAAAAACACTTTTACACGTTCATGAAGTCCTTTTTTTCATTTTAAAGGAATCAAAGGTTAAACTCTACATGTGCTCTCCATGGTGCTGAAGCAAAAAAAAAAGGCTTGTGCCAATTTTTGGTTCACAAAAAAAAGAAACAACTTTTCCCTTTAAATGATTTATCAGCTCTTCAAAGGACTTGACCTTTAATTGAAAACATGACCACAGGCGACACACACACTCAGACATGCACACACACTTGGCCGACAGCTCATGCAAAAGATGACAGGGCTTGCTTACGGTTATGACCCTCCTGCTATCTCACGCCCCTGCGTCTGCAGCGAGGCCTGTAAATCTCCCTCTGTTATTGTTTTAATAACGCTAATGTTAGCATTAGCCAAGTGGTAAACCCGTCAGAGATCAAAAGCCAGAAACATCTGAGCTATATTGGGGTGAAGACAAAGGGCGAGGGCCCAGCTTGTGAAAATAACAGGCCGTGCTGATTCAGCAGAGTGTGTGCACGGCTCCTCATGTGTGTTTCATGTGTGTGGGCACAAACTTATACATTGACAGTGCAATAATTTAAGTGCATGGATACACTGGTGTGTATTAGCGTGCGAAATGCGAAGCAACCTGCACAGAACAAAGCCCCCCACCCCAGCTGCTCGGTAAAACTGACTTCTCAGAGCTCCATTTCCTCCAAACCACAGAGCCTCATAAAGCTAAGCACCCATCGTTAGCTAATGGGTCCACACCGAGGCCTTTGGTGCTGCTTATTGGGGGAAAACACCCTGATATATTTTCCAGCACATGACTTTGTTTTTCTGAATCAACAGCTCCACCTCTTTGCCGAGCCACAGGGAGAGGACTCTGAAATAATGTCTGCTGGAGATGCAGCATCATAAAAGTCAGACATGAATAAAGTCCTGCATGCTTGTTCCACTGGGTGCAGGAGACCGTCATGGAATATGTCGGCAGGAGTCAAACTGCAAGTCAGCGATCTGGTTTATGTTGACATGGACCGCGCCATTGCTTTTCACTACCACGGCCCCTCGTGTTTTTACATATGTGAGTAATAAAATAGGCCGCTGAGTTCTCATTTGTGCCAAATGGACCAATTTATAAACCGCCGAGTGCAGTAAATGAGACGTCTTTGTCTGTGCTTGCATGTGGATGTGTGTTTAGTGGTCTTGAAATCTTGTGAACCTTTTAGAATTGTCAATATTTTTGCATGAATTTGACCTAAAACATTTTGCTCTGATCAGCTCTGCCCTTCAGCTTGGAGGAATCTCAGTGTCTTTCAAAAAAAACAGCCTCAGCTCTGGGTGTGGGCGGGCTTTTTTACAAACTGCTCCCTTCTGGTCCTTCTACAACATTACTGCTGGATATCAGCCAGAGCTTCGAATTGGTCATTCCTAAACATTGAGCATGACCTTAGCTCAGTTCCCATTTCAGAAAACCAATATCTGATTTGATTAAGTCAAATGTACATTTAGTGCATTTTTCCTGAAAGGTTGAGAGTTTTAAGAAGTCTTAAATCTGCCTGTGAGTCATTGTGACACCAGTGCACAGGTAGTTAAAGTATCGAATAAAAACAAATCTGGATTTGTTACTGCTTTCATTTCAGTCATTCGGGTCAGACTTGCTTTTTGATCCACTTTCTGTTGACTTTCAGTCACATAACAAGTGCAATTCTGAATAATGCCACCAATAACACAACACTGTGTTGTTGATGCAGCAAAGCCGGCCCAGACCACGATTTTCCCCCCCGCCATGTTTCAGAGATGAGAACTGTCTGAAACATGTTTGAGAACTTCTAATTTAAACCAAAAAAAACTTTCTTGTGGACCAATAAATAGATAAACACTAAATATTCATTCATGAGTTTTCCAGCTCTTCCATGAGATGGGACTTTTCCTAAAAGGTCACTTGCTTTTTCTACTCAGACATATACTCACCGTGTACTTTATCATTGGTTCAACTCAACTATTTTTTCCTTCAGAGCTGCCTTAATTTGTGGTGTGATGCATCCAACATGGTGGTGGAAACCTTCCTCAGAGGTTCTGCTCCATACTGACATGACAGCGTCCCAAAGGTGGAATCATGGACTGAGATGTGGTGGCTGTGGAGCCGTTCGAGTCCGGTGAACTCATGGATGTGAGCTGTGTGACATGGAGCATCATCCTGCTGGAAGCAGCATCAGAAGATGCTCCACTGGGCTCAGAAAGGGGCGGACATGGTCAGCAGCAGCACTCAGGCTGTGCTGGTCTCAGGCAGGATGAATCCATGCTTCCATGATGCTTCCAGCAGATTCTGAGCCCAGCATCTGGTTGTGGAGCTGAAATGGAGATTTATCAGACCAGTTTGTCCAGTTCTGGTCAGTCTGTGTGAATTGTAGCCTCAGTTTCCTGTTCTTAGCTGACAGGAGGGGCCCCGGTGTGGTCTCCTGCTTCCAGGTTTGGAAGTGTTGTGTGATCAGAGATGCTCTTCTGTAGACCTTTGTTAAAACCAGTGCTTACTGCACTTCCTGTTGCCTTTCTGTCATCTGCAACCAGACTGCCCAGTGCCCTCTGACCTCTGACATCAACAGCTGGATATTTTCTCGTTTTCAGACCATTCTCTGGAAACCCTGGAGATAAAGTTTACATGACTGAATGTATTGAGTTTCTGGCATGTGATTGGCCGGTTAGATACTTATGCCCGTACATCTAATTTAAGGTTTTCTTTATTGACTTTGTTGTGTAAAAACAAGATATTTTAGGTCATATTTATGCAGAAACATACAGTTCTAAAGGAGTCACAAAGTGTTAAGCACCACTGTAAATGTACTGCAGGGCACTGTGTGTGTGTGTGTTTGTGTGTGTCTGAATGGGTTTCCAGTGGACGCCAAGCTTTCCATAATGGTCACTGACACAACACATTTTAATGGTTTCTGCTGAGTGCCAACAATTGAGAAATCTAGTCACATCAAAACGGTGGCACACTAACGGCCATTGTTTACACTCACGGCCTCGGCTATTTAAAACTGAAACAGAATAGCCCTATGGATGCCACAGCTCAATTGTTTTGTTGTTGCAAAACTCTGTGCAACAGAAACCTCTTCGACATGTAAGATGTATTATCCTTTTCCAATATCTCTGATTAACGTCACACTTGCAGTCAGGCTGATCAGCTGTGCACCTCTAAATCAAGCTGGAAGTGTTTCTGCTCAGCCCTCCGCTTTGATTGCAAGTTCTGGGGAACGACTGAACAAAGCAAGTCGTGTGAGGTCCCGTTGCACGCCACAAACGTGTGAAGCCCAGCCATCCTCCGGCCATATGCCGGTGAACGCCCAGCAACAGACAATAGAGGAGTTGTTTGGTGCAAAATTTTAAGATTGTCTCTATTTTCAGCTTCATGGGAGACCCAGCGATCAAAAGAGCTCCCACACGTCACGGGCAAGTAATGAAATTCTAATTATTACTCGCCACCCCCGCAGTCTGTTTCTTGTTTGTTCTGCAGGTCGCTATGAGCTGCGGTCCCAACGTCTGCAGTGAGTTACATAGCAATGGGCGACTTCTATATACAACATATCTCTGTAATGAGCTGGTGGGCTGCTCCGGCTGAGCAGCAGCATGACTTCACTGTTTGGCTGTAAATGCTGTTGAATTTTCCAAAGATTGTGGGGGATTATCAAATAAGACATTGCAGTAATACCGCAGTAATCCGGATCTAGTAACTCCAACACACATGAATCACAGTTACAAAAGTAGTTTTTGTTTTTATTAAAACATACACAAACATAAATAATAGGAAAACTGAATGGGAAAGTCTATCAGATGAAGCTTTTACAGGGATGCTACAATCTTGTAGAAGAGACAATATAACCATATTGCTTTTAGCTAGGTAAGTACACACAGAATTGTCAAAATCGAGATACATAAATATAAAATTTGAAATGAAGCCCCTGTGTTTCAATAACAAAAAGCGTGTCTACTGTTGTCTCTAAGTGCTGTATAGTAAATGTCATACAGACATAAAATATAAATGATTTCTTAACAGCTGATGGGTCACTTTAACAGTGACCCGTCTCTGTACTTCCATAGCTAATAAATAAATATTTAGTGCATATTCCCATTTACCTCACTAAAGAGCCAAATGAAAAACAAAAATTTTAAGTTAAAGACGAACCAAACTCAATTTGGTCCCTTTAGTTAATGTCGTGAATCTATTCACGTCATGTGTGGTCAGACAGTCCAGCTATCTGCATCGCTTGTTGATTGTCACAAAAAAAACAAAAAGAAGTCATTTCCTCCTCGGGTCTGAATGACATTGTCGATCAAAACGCCTTCAATGGCCACTTAAGACAGAAAGACGGATGATTTTGAAGCATGGGTTTAGTTGCTTTAAAACAATGCCAGAGTCAACGTGAGTCTTTTATGCTGCTTCTCAGATTGCAAGCATGAAATGAAAAAGTCGCCACCCAGATGCATAAGTGGAATTAAGCTGCAGAGTTACTTACTGTGAGGACGCCTCATTGCCTGCCTTGTTCACACTTCCAAAAACCTTCAGGAAAACATTTATGCATTCACTGTTGCGGGTCAGACTAAGGCCCGCAAGTCTTGTTATTTCTATCCTGTGATAAATCCACTAAGTACAAGCAGATGCTCTATCGACTACAGTGCTCTTTCTGGACAATTTTGACCAACAATGAGTGCTGATAAATCCTTTCTGGCTGCACTTCATGCCAAAAAACTCACTTCCTTAGTTCCCCCATGTGGTTAGTTTAATTAGTGCATAAACACATGTCAGTTCTGGAGCCTTAATGGTCTAATCACAATCACAGAGTATTGAAATTACCCAATACTAACCACAACACTTGAAGAAAAATGTTCAATAAAGGTCCAGTGGTATTTTGGATTTAATTGAAACCTCTGTGGGAAAGAGAAAGCTGTGTTTTTATAAGGTGGTTACCTTTTCCATAACCTTTTCTCCTATAAGAAGACTCCAGGGCTATTCAATGAGGAATGAAACACAAAAAAACCTACACATGTGGAATAAAAAAAAGACACTTTTCTTTGACAAATCAACATCGGAAATCACTTACAGTGGTTCTTTGGCATAAAAAGAAAGTTCAGTAGCATGTCCGCTCCACTCATTTGAAAGTTTCAGTTGCCCAGCTTCATAGCCCCAAAGTACGTCCCTTCTGCCTCCTGGTCCAACATCCAAGCGTTGGACACATTGACATACAAGGCGTCTCCCTCCACCAGGTAGACCCCTCGCCCCTGCTGGGCGCAGTACATGTTGTAGCTGGTGTCGTTCCAGCGCATGGTGCTGCCCACCTTCATCAGCAACGTAGGCTTGCTGTTCTGTTTAATGCTCACGTGGTAGACGTACTGGATGAGCTGGGCGTTGCTCACCTCCACCTGGGGGACCTGAACCTGGCTGCTGTCTTCTGTTCCTTCGATCTTGTAGTATCGGAAGCAGGTTTTCGAGTATACGTAGTAGAAGCCTGACTCCTTTACCATCAGTCTTCCCTTCTGGTAGTCCATCCTGCGGAGGTTTCCATGCACTTCATCCCACTCGATGTTGATGGCTTCCTCGATTTCTGTGAGAAAATAATAGCGAAAGTTTAACAGCTTGTTCATTTTCTGTTTTATCCTCACAATAAAAAAAAACAAAAAGAGGTTTATTGTTTTAAACTTGTTTAAACTAGTGATTCGTTCAGAAAGACTAGAGAACTGTTCAAAAAAAATATTCATAATGTTGAATCAACAAGTCAAACAGGAAATTGGCATGACACCAAAAATGTTGTGGAAAGTTCAGACTTTGACCTTTAAAAATACGTACTCATAAGGCAAAGGTTAATATGAGCAAAAGTTTGATTTTGCTAATGCCGTTCACAGTATTTCATGCTTTAGCTAAACCTCTTCTGTTAATACTTTAAATCTGCATTTTATTTTTACGGAATATGATATAGAATTTCTCAACTTTACATCATTACTGAACAGAAATTCAGCTGCATAGGTTAGCAATTTCACTTTTTACTTTAAACAGATTACAGATTAGCAGGCTAATGCTAGCACTCCTTTGTCAGCTTACTTACCATAGTAACTACCATAGTTATCATCTAATCATAGGACTAACTAACTAACTAATTAACTAAATACTGTATATACCATTAAGTAGTGCAACTTTGTGAATTTAGAGGTATGTAAAGCTCAATTTTGATGAAAAATCCCCAAACAATAAGGCTAACATGAAACACTACCCTGCAGTGCTACATTTAACCAACATGTTTTCACAGTTTAAAGACAGTTTCAGAAATATTCCCATATGCAGCAGGCATGTGCATGTTTATGTAAAATAAGTTAGGTTTGCATCAGTTGACCCTGAAATTCAGCTGGTGGTAAACTTACAGCCAGGTGGTTCTAGCAACAGAAACAACGAGGAGCTGCAAACATGCGACATTAGTCACAGAGGTTTGGCAAATTCAGGCCTCTTAGTTTGGATTCCACTGTCAGTGTAAATAGTTACATACTTTAAATTAAACCAGTGGAAAAACCTTGAAAGCACCAGGGGAATTTTCCTTTTCGCTCTAGATCGTTGTGTTCAAAGGGAAAGATACAATGAGACAAAAAATGGATGTTGAGGACAAGTGGGCTCTGCTCCTGGATTGTTAATTTGTTCACTGCTTCACCAATTTACATCAATCTCCTTATGTAGTGAGAAGAATTCATTCCAGTGTTTCAATGCATATTCCTAGTTAAACGCCTTTCACACCAAATCTCAGGTAGTTGTAAATACTTTTATCCAATAAAGCCACCCTGACCCTTGATGGACACCAAGAAGCATAAGACATTACAACAATCATTTTTACATGTCACACGGTATTAGATGTTAAAAATACATTTTTAATTTTATTCCACATTTTGTTAAAAAGACTAAATAAAGATTTCAGATTTTAAAAAGTAAATTCTTCTCCCCAGTTTTTCTTAACTTGGGCTTTTCAAAAGTTTGTAAAAATCAAACAAGCTGCATCCTTTTAATATTTACTATTTAAACAGAGTTTTACATTGTTCTGGTATTTTTTAGCCAATAATTTCACAAACCCTGCTGCTCAGACAGACAAGGAGGTCAAAAGAGCCACAAAGTGCCATGGGTGTGGCTTTTCTTCAACAAGAGTGCTAACAGAAGGGAAAAGACTGACAGCAGACACTAGCCAAGTTTCCAGCCCCTTGGGAAGCAAATATAATGCCATCTTTAAAAAAAATCTTGAAAAGGAAAAATGAATCATGCACCTTTCCATTGACTGGTTTGAAGTAAAGATGATGGAGGTATAGGCTATATTGCTAGTCAGTTGCTTTTATTTCTGGCATAAATATCTGTTGTTCTATTTCCTCTCATTTACATCGAGTCTTCTTTAAAGAAACCAAAAGCCACTTTTCCACAAAAGCCTTTTTATTCACATCTTTGTAATTCAAGTAAAAAACAAGCTAATTGTGTAATGGAGCCCGATCGGCAGTAAAAAGGAGTAAAAACATATTAAATCAACTAGACTCACTCTTGGACAAATCCTGGCGTGCTCTGATTGGTAGATGGGCTGATGGCAGGGTGTCTTTGGGTCTGCAGCGCCTGGTTTTCCTCGGGTCTTTCAGGGCATTCAGTACCGGTTCAGGCTGCACCTCCTGCAGAGGAAAAGAAAAGAACTCAGCACACACCAAACGGTGAAAGCTATAAAGAAAAAGACCTGTCTGTTGCGATAAATGTGCATCCCTGTTCGTGTTATTCTAACCTAAGTGAAGCAACATTTTCCTTTAGCAAACTCACCACAGCCCTGTTCTGCTGTCTGTCTGAATGAATGCCTGGAATTGTGTGGGTGTACAGGATCGTCTCAGGACTGTACGGTCAGCCTGCTAAACTCCCACTTCCATGCGTGCTGGTAAACGTACATTTACACATACACTTCCATGCGTGCTGGTAAACGTACATTTACACATACACTTCCATGCGTGCTGGTAAACGTACATTTACACATACACT
>JAVQJG010147602.1:0-18718 GCA_036024015.1 Craterocephalus amniculus
ACGCTGCAAAATGTGCCCTTTTTTCCCTTTGAGCACCTGCCCCACAAATTGTCTGTGCACGCCCCTGAGCTGAGGCGTCAGTTTTGATCAAATTGAATGAGAAAATCCAATAAGAAAGCACATATAACTTCATTTATACGAGAGCGCAAATCTTTTGAGACGTACAAATTGTCATATTTTAGTGTAAAGTTATACAAGTAAATATAAAATGTTGATCATACTTAAGGATATCAGAGTGTGGGATCTTTCCACCTTCAGGCAATAAGCTGAACAGATATTGCAGCATTTGTATGCTGCTGTATATTTCTTCCTGTTTTGCTTTGAGTGGTAAGTGAAGGTACTTTGAGGTGATCAGTGCTGACAGACGACAAAACACTAGATTAGAGAAAACGATGATGCAGCCATGGAAATGACTCTTTCTTGCTTCAGCTTCGACTCGATGCATAGTGCACTGGATTTCTCCCTTTGGTTTTTGATAGTTAACCTGGCTTTTCTTTTGATACGCTGATTAACATGTTATGTGCTGAAGATAAAGCAAAAGATGAACTACAATTATTATAGATTATAAGTACAGTGCAGCTAAAGGGAAAGACATTTCTGGAACATTTATCCTAACTGAGCCTTTCTCAGATGAGTTGTTCATGTTTTTTGAAGCTATGGGAGAAAGCTACTGTGGCTCTGTCTACATCAGGTTTTCCTAATAAACTGAACTGATGTCAGTCTGTGAGTGTCTGATGTTGTAGTTCAATACTTTTCCAAGTCCCATTCATAGTTTAGCCACATTTAGTTGCGTTATATCTCTGCGTGCTAATTAGTGAGGAACCCAGAGGGTTTTTATAAAAGCATGAAAGGATCACTCAATGTTCCTAATTTGATTGAAGTTAGAGGAATAAACAGACAAGTTTATGCATGCAGACAAAGATCATGTCTTTAAAACAGTTTAAGGAATTATTTAATAATATTCTCATTAAAACGTCAAACTATTTTTAGAGGTGATGAAGAAAACTGTTTTTGAAACAGGTTAAATGAGCTAATATTTACACTTTACTGTTGATCATATCATCCAATTATCTCTATAAAACTGTTTTAAAAAAAAGAAAAACAGCAGAAAAAGGTTTCATGTACTTTTAATTAATATTATTTCATTGGTTTTTTTTATGTTAAAAATAGGTTACATGATGTTGTGGTGGTTAGCAATGGACCCTCACAGCAAAGACAGTGGTTCGAGCCTGGGAGGGGTTCCTGGTAGCTGGGGAGGGGTTTAAAACAGCGGCCTTTCTGTGCAGTTTGCATGTTCTCGCTGTGTATGCGTGGGTTCCCTCTGGGTACTCCAGCTTCCTCCTACTGTACATTCCAAAGACATGCATGATAGGTTAATTGGTTACTCTAAAATGTCCCTAATCAGTGTGTGTGTGAAATGTTGTCTCTTTGTGTTGACCCCTTCGATGGACTGGCTACCTGTCAAGGGTGTACCGCGCCTCTCGCCTGATAATTGCTGGGATAGGCTCCAGCCCACCCACAACTGACTGAATTGGATTAATCAGAACAGAAAAGGGGGTTGTGAGTAATCTTAATAAAACAAAAAAAGTTTGTGAAATGTGGATAACAAGGTTGTTGAGCCAGGCTGCAGCTCTGTCAGATGTATACAAAAACATAAAAGGAGCCGGAGGACAGCTCATGGCCAGAAGTATTGAGCGCCTCTGGCAAAGTCACACACAAGGCTGTACAGTTTATACTGGGCCCTGATTATAGGTATTTCAAACACCACAATGACCATACAAACATATAGAAACAATAGTTGCTAATGACAGTTATCCACCACACACACTTCTACTGTGTTTCCTTAAATGCAAAAAATTACAGTTGTACATTTACAGCTACACTGAAACCCTACTTCACATTCAGCAGATGATCAGAATAATGCTGCAGTGCTTGAATAGGTTTTCCTATTATGTGGCACCAGATGGCAGTGTGGACCTGCATGAAAACACACAAGTACAGTTCATTTGCCTATTTAATACAAAATGACACGAAGATAAATCAAACTGATGGCCTTAGACAGAGGTAGAGCAGAATTATTGAATGTATAACTCTTTCGCTTACAAAACATGTGATGCCCACTGAGTCATCGTGTCTGTAAGTCTGGGAGGGTGCTGACTGGATTCATGAAAGTCCTTTTAGAGTACAAATCTTTATACATGATGAAATACTATATAACAAACTATTCAAATACTAAAGTCCACAGTCAAAAGCTCAAGCAACAGTGGACAATATTATAGTAAGTTATGAATTTGTAATTTTCACATTTCGAGCATGTCCTACTGGAGTTATTTAGCCTTGTGTTTCAGCAGCAGGGGGCAGCAGATACTCACTCTGGACCCTCTTGATTTTTTTGGTTCATCTAATTTGCAGTATTTGTAGTATTCAACTGAGTGAAAGACAGATCAGTAGCAGCCGTGATTACACCACAAAGTTCACACATAATATGTCTCCTCCTCTTCTCTAACATCTTTTAAGAGGGACTTGACAGCTTAATGCGATGGCTGATGTTTACTAGAAAAATTGTACAGATTTAGAGCTTGAAATGGCAGGGCCGTTTTGTTTTTCTTAATTTGCCTGTCAAATACCAACAGCATACATCTTGCTGCCATCTGAATGCAATCAGAGCTGGTGGTCTGAGGAAAGGAGACCCTGCAAGGATTTCTCCCAGATAACCTGTGTGTCTAAGGATAAGCTGGTACATATTAACAATCCCTGTTTGTATCAGCTGTGTTTGGTCTTTATAGTTCATTTGGAGGTAATAGCATGAATGATATTAACACCAGCATACAGTACAATAATGAGAGTATACACTGAAAAGGAATGGGAGAATGGGAGCTTATAGATGTCAGGCAGACGTTTGACAATGAGATGTGAAAGGATTGAAGATATAGTTCAGAAAGAAAGCCAAAACCCGCTGTGCTCCTTCTCCCACTTAGCACACATGTATGCACATAAGCAGCTCCACCCACATAAACATTACACCATCTTTGTTTGAGTTTAAACAGCATATTTTAACTAAGGAAAAATACATGTAATATTTAACATTGTGATGAAACAGCAGACATATGAAACTCAAAGTCAGTGGAGAATCATACTGAGAAATGTGCATGTGTGGAAGTCCAGAATTAGGCACATATATTAGTCATTGAGTATTCTAAACCAAAAAAAACCCTGCAACCTTAAAAAACAGTTCAAATACACCACCAATTAAATAAAAACACTGAGATGTAAATAGGACAGAATGCAATGTTTAGCAAATCTCACAAACCCTTACTTTACAGTAATTTATGGCAATCACAATGAGCTACTCAAACTGAGACATTTCACTATTTCATATGAAATCTTGGCTCATTTTTAATTTGCCGGCAGCAACACATCTCGAAACGTTGGAACGGACGGCGAAAGACTAGAAAAGTGATTCAACTCAAATTCAAATAAAAATAAATAAATAAATAAAATGAAAAAAAAAAAAGAAAATAGAGTAGTAGTAAACAGAGCATTTGACTGTTAAGTGGAAACAGATCAGACACATTTGGGCAATATCTGGGCCAAACATTTTTTCCTATCAGGGTAGGGATCCGACGACTTGTTGTCAGGTTCTGAACAATGACCCCATTAATCTGAATCAGACATCTTGAAACAAGGAAACATCTAAAAAGAACCGTTGGCAGAGCAACATATGCTCTTATGCAGACAATGTCTCTTTCATGGACAGTTTTGCATATTTCAGCAAGACAATGCTAAACCACATCCCAACATCCATCACAGCAGAACTAATTGTGCAGCTGGAATCCTGCATGAGATACAAATGGAACAAATTTCCTCTCATTAAGCTCAACCAACTGATCTCCTCATTTTCCACATTTCTATAGAAGGCAGCATGCTGCATGATAGTAAACACCACCATGTTCTAAATGAACTCATTTTTTCCATGAAGTGGTAAAATGTCTTAGTTTCAACAACTGAAATGTTGTTTATGCTAAATTGGAAAAAAACAAGTTTATAAGATTTGAAAATGGTTTTTGTTAACGTTTTACACATCATCCCAACATTTTCTGGAACAGGAGTTTTATATCATATGTATGTTTCTTTGTAAAAACTGATACCAGGTAGAGCAGGCCATCCGATGACCAGAACCTTGGCGGTTCAATTCCCAGTATCCCAATCATAGTTGTGTCCTTGGGCAAGTGTCACTTCACCCCCCAGTGTCGGCACCACTGGTGTATGAATGTTTCGTTGGTGATCAGACCGGCTGCTGGTGTGCATTCCCTGCCACATTTATGTCAGTCTGCCCAGGGCAGCTGTGGCTATCACCAAGTGGATGAATAATGGATGCATGGAGCATTTAGATGTGTGTGAACAGGAGGAAAGATACAGTATTAGCAATAATCTGAAAGATGAAATTGATGCACCCATCAGTCTGCTTATAAAGTCATATTCACATGTAGAAATCATTCAGATGGCCTTAAGGAGATGAGTCTTTAGGAATGAATTTTATTGCCCAGAAATGGGAGCAGATTTTATATAAACTGTTCCACAATTGACACCTATCCAATGGGAATAAAATTACATGAGTTCATGCAACAGGACAGTGATCCCATGCACAGCAAATCTACTGCAAAAAGACTAGAGGGGAAAACAAAGTGTTGCAGTCCAAGAACAGACATCGACCTCAACCCAGCTGAAATACTGTCAGACTAAGAAAACTACAGAAACAAAGGGCAAAAAACTTCAGGTACCTGAGGCAATTCTGTTAATCATGGAGAGCCAAAATTCCTTGGGATGTCAGACTGATTTATTTATTTTTGGGGCGGCTGTGGCTCAGTGGCCTACTAAAACAGGAGGTCGGCGGTTCAATTCCACTCCGGTACATGTCGAAGTGTCCTTGGGCAAGACACTGAACCCTACCTTGTCTTCCGATGTGCCCATCGGACGTATGAATGTGTGTGAATGGTTACTTCCTTAGCACCCAGTATGTATCAATATAGGTGCTGTGTGAATGGGTGAATGAGATTTGTCATGTAAAGCGCTTTAAGTGGTCTGTGACTAGAAAAGCGCTACACATTTACCATTCAGTGTTTTAAATTTGGCCTTTTATGTTTTTAAATAGAAAACAATATGTCTATGTAAACAAGTTATATATATTCATAGCTTCATTCATTATATATATATTTATATCTTTATAAATGAAGTGGTAAAGTTTCAGATGAAAGTTCCTGCTGTGCTGATGCTGACAGAACCTGAACCTGTGGTGTGCTGTAAGGGGGGAGCAGGCAGGAAACTGCGTTTTGTAATTACCGCTTTGGCTTTATAGTCTCACCTACGTGCTGTCAGGTTAGAAGACATAACTGCAGAGAAATACTTTTAGAATCTTCTTGTTGTTTTCCAAGTAATACCCAGCTCCACATGTCGGTAATATAGAACTGAATTTAAAGCAGGGAAATGATACAGTACATTGAAGTCCCCACAGGATGCACTGACTATAAAATAATTTCCTACTTTGGATTTACATCCACTCTGCTTATGTTCATCTGTTGTCAGGTGTTGTGTAAGCCTCTCAGCAACAAAGAATTTTTTTTCAACTCAGACTTAGCACAAAGGAAAAAAATCTCTAATTCTGTGACTGACATCTTATTCATGTAAATCCTTCTAAACCTGCACTCTCTGTGCAAAGCATGGCGGCAGAAGGCAGTCATAGTTAGGATACAAGTCGAGCTGTTGCATCAAGTGATGAAACTTGTTTCCCATTTAGAATTATTTTGGAATAGTTTCCATGACAACTGCAGTTGTATTTGTTCAAAATTCCAACCCAAGCTTATAAATCTGATTTATTCAGCTGTGAGTTTATGCCATGTTTAATTTGTTCTCGTGTCCCACTTTGGGAAAAGTTGTGTTTGTCAGCATGTTTGCTATTTGAACATGGGTTATTGCATTTGGCTGCTGCCACTTCCTCAGGCTTTTACTGTAGCCTGCATTCTTTTATAACAAGTTTTTGACCTTAGATTTTCTTTTGCTAGGGCATTCAGATGGTCTGCAATGTCAATCAGACGCAGTTCTTGACAGTTTGTGGGACAAGTCACTTTTAATTATCTGACGAGAAAGTATTTAGTGTAATCTTTTCCTATCGGCCATAAACTCATCGAATGTCATTGTTAGCACTGCTGGACTTGTGGAAGGACATGAAGGCTGCAACAGTTGTCCCGTGTATGCCAACATTTCTTACACATGCACAGAATGGTAAAATGAGCAGGGCCTAGAAATCATAGCAGGAACCCTGAAGGTATGTGAAGATATTCCCCCCCATTATGACACCTTTGGTTGAATTTGATTTCTTCCAGAGACAATAATTATCTCACGGAAAAATATATCGATATAAATCACTCCCAGTCTAAATCAGAGATAAAGGCCAGCTTAACTACATCTGTGGCACTTATAGCTAAAGTTTGGAGATTCAGAATGGAAGATGACCCCTAGAGCTCCGAGAACAATGTCACGTCAGATAAACACTCTATTTCTAACCCCAACAACCTCCCATCATCTGCACACAGTGGGGTATTGATTCGTGAAGACAAGTACATTTAATTTCTCTCCCAGCAGGTTTTCTGTACCCAGCTGTCCTTCAGACCCCTTTTTCTCTTTAATGGAATATTCCAGAGACATACACACCCATACAGAAATAGAGAGAGCGCAGATATATGTGCTTCCATCACATCTTTTCCACCGGGAATACTGATTTGATGAGTTCCTGTCATGAAAACCACTGTGCAGTTGAGGCGCGCCCCCCCCCCTTTTTTTTCTTTTTTTACTCACTCATGCATTCTTTCATTTGCATAAGATGGATCTTTTGTATGAGGTGAAGTTTAACATAAGACATTTGCATTTGCATGTGGGAGTTGATACACCATCTCCCATGCGCAACAGAGAAGATTTCAAAATTCAAACAAACATCATAAGAGGAAAGAATTGGTTTTACTTCCTGGAGACATCTTTGGAATTTAGAGGTGTTTTTCCAAAAATTCTATAAGTGTAAAAAGGACAACTACTTACATGGACGTGGCAAAGAAAATGACCTTTGACTAAATGTAACCTGATTTTCTTGTGTAGAGGAATTTTAATCCGGTGAAAAAGCATTACTCTTAGTCAGACTGCGTTCCGGAGCTTTATTGCATATGCACCCTTGCATACGGAGAGGCCTCTGAATCATCAGGCCACCCCGTGCCATTTATACCTGACTTGTGCTCATCTGCGCACGCAACAAAAGGTTTTACGGCATCTGTTTACGGTCTTTGGTAAACAGAGCACCGTCTTTGATGTAGCAGACCATGGCTATCAATCAACTCGATGTATACAAACTGAACTTAGCTAAACAGGATTAACTCTTGCTGGAATGACCTGAACAACCCTGGCAGAAATGCAACTCCTGCTGTAAATGAAACGTGCAGGAATGCAAAGCAGGACTAGGAGTAAAGTAAATAAAAAATTATAAAGAGATGGAATAATAAAAATTAGATACAACTTTATACATCCGTTTTGTTGGATATTAAAATAGTTATAAATAGCTACCACTGCAAGGTTGTGGAGTTGTAAATTTATTTACAAGGTGCCTTAAGGTGCATCACAGATGGTAGTGGTGGGGCAAAGTGTCAAGATGACAGGTTAACAAACTGTTGACAGGATATTATTTCCTCAGGAATCAGTCAGATGGAGAAAAAAACCCCAGAATGAATTAATAAATTCTGCTTTCTGAAAACAACAATGAAAGGTTTTAACTGTACAATGCTGCATGAAAGCAGACAGGCTTAAAAATAGGAAGCTATCAGAGAAGTCACAGGTGAGCTGAATGAGCCATCAATCATCAACGGGAAGGCACACCCAAGAGAAGACAGGAGCAGGAGAAAAACAAATACATGAAAAACATACAGTCTCAAAAAGATGGAGTTCAGAATGTATGTGGTTTGCACAAACATCCTCCAAATGGTGCATTGCAGTGACACATGCGCTTGTTTTTGCACTGGAAGGAACAGATATACATTTCAGCTAATGCAACTGGTACAGCATAAGAGGCAATACATTTTTTAAAAGTGCTATTCTTCTCACTTAAAATGACATTGTTGAAGCGAAAACTGAGTTTTAAATTTTCAGAGCTTTTAGCAATTCACACTTTGAGCCGCGGGGAGTGTTTGTGCATTTCAGAGTATAACCATATGTCTCCTGATGGGACACTATTTCCATGCGTCCTTTATCTTTTCCTGGCAACCCTCCTCCGGGTCTTTTATTGCAACATCCAACCTCATTATAAGCAGAGATGACATCATGTGCAGTCCGTCCTTTCTCCCTGAAGACCCAGTGTGTTGCACGGTTGAACCTTAGTAAGCATGAGGATAACCGATCAAACTAAGATGGCCCTGCAGCCAACATTTACACATCTGTATCTCTATTTTTCCAAGATATATACAGTATATATATATATATATATATATATATAACATCATCTGTAAAACATGGTGGAAGCAGTTAGATTGCGAAAGCATTAATGGTGATTAGCAGATTAGTTGTGGTTCAATAGTGCTTATGTAACATCAGCCTGACAGAATATGAAGTTATTGGGATTTGCTTTCTGGTCAGATTCAGCAAAGTTGATAGAGTATTATGTCACAGCAAAGATGAACAATAACCTGAAACGTACTCCCAAAGCCCCCTTTTTAAGAGCAAAGAAGTCCAATATTCTTCCATGGCTGAGTCAGTCATCAGATTTCAACACAGCTGAACATGAATTTCACTTCAAAACGTAAGACCTACAAAAATAAACATTTATTTTTACAGTAATGTTAATTGTTCAATTGCTCCCAAAATGAGGGGATTTCACATAAAAACAGTTGCAGTTCCTTTTGTTTTCATTAACTTAATTTCAATTTCAATTTACAATATCCCAATGTATTACTGTCCAAACATTTCTGGTCCCATCTGTTCTTGTATATTTACACTGTATAAAGTAAAGTACAATAAAACAGATAAAATGATACCCTACAAATATTTAATTCATAATAGTATGTTTTAGTTGAAACATTGCATACAGTTATATGCTGTTTAACCCAGTGAGACTGCAGAGATGAAAGTAATCACAGCTCCAGTTCAGTTCCTGACAGTCCAGAAGGAAAATGTTTGTCTAGTTGATGTGACTTTTAACCAGAATACCCCCTCAGGTTCAGGACTGTGATTGGAGTGAAAGGTTGTCTATAAAATATGCATGTCACATTAGGGGCTGCTGGTGGTGTAACCGTGTGTGTGTTTGTGTGTGTGTGTGAGAGTGTATTTGTTTTTTTTCCCAGTGTGTCGGTGTGGAAGCTGCAGTGCTGAGGGATTACTTGAGAAGTAGAGAAGTGCGGAGGTGTGGTGTGTAAAACGCACTCACAGTCTCTGAGTAAATTTAAGTGTTGACTGTGTAGAAATCTAATATAGCCATAATTCAAATGAAAACACAAAAGCAGAATGGCTTTTTGTTTTTATGTGACATGCAGAGTCCAACGCTTGCTTTTGAATTTTCATGATCAAATTTCATATTAATGCATATTTGATGCTCTCACTGTGTGACACAGTCCTATCACAATTCATATATAGGCAGTTCAAACAGAATCACATTCCTGGCTTTCTGCCATTTTCTCTCTCACAGACACTCTACAGTCTCCTCAGAGCAAATAGTCTGTTCAATCACCAAACCTTTAATAATACATAGTGTGTAGCTTACCTAAGACATGTTGGGAATGAGTATTGATCTTCTCATTCTGGTGTTTGCAGCTCAGCACCAATGGAGATAAACCGCTTTTTTCCCTACTACACAGCAGCATTGACAGCAACTTCTTATATTGTATTATTTTGAATTACTTGGTTGTTTTATCCAATTATCTTCCAGTCTGTTTGGATTATAAAAGGCACAGTGTTTGCTCAGCAGATGTTTGAGGTTTGACCGCATTTGGATTTCATACAAGATGCTTTCAGACCAACCAGTTCTTTCATTGACTTGAAGTCTCTGAGGACATTCCCATACAGCTATGTACCTCCAACAGACTTTAATTTTATGATGGGCCTATGAAGCCTCACAATGCTCTGAGGTTTTCTGTAACTATACTAGAGAAAAATTGATGACTGTAAAGGACATAATATGAAGAATATAATGTTGGTTTGGGTTCATTTAGAAAGCTTTATTTAAAACGTTTTTCCAAACTGGACCCGAGAGCCTTCCTTTTTAATACCAACAGTCTTATCCAACAGGAGGCCCTAACTTTGAGGGTACAATATATAACCCCCAAAACCCACCGCACGCAGAAGCGACGCGGCCGCGCAGCGCCGCGCCGTCGCGGCAGATCGCCGCCATTAAATCCTTCGGAACCCCTTCCAACAGCGGCGCCGCGCATTGGATTCTGAAGCGCCCCAGAAGCGCCGTCGCTTGCCGCCTCTCTAAAATACGCGGCTGTTCTATTTCTGCCGCTTGCCGTTTCGATTCCTCGTCCATCTAAAGCAGATGGGGTCGTTCAGGCAGGAAGTCAGTAGATGAAAAGCACGGTTGATCCGGTCGCTTTTCAAAGTAAAAGATGACATGCACTTTGGATCCCATTGTATTCTGAAAGATCAAGACTACGTCACTACCGGACACCCTCGCATCCCCATGCAGTCTCCTGAGCTGGTTTATGGGATGCACCCACCATCTGTGCAGTCTTCTTCCAGCCCCTCTCTTTGAGTACAAATCCACAAACTATCGCGGGATCACCAAATTCACACGTTATCAAACGGAGTCGCGGCAAAGTCGTTGCGCTGTGGCGCCAACGGTGGGAGGGGGAGACAGGGGCAGAGCGCCGCGCTACCGCTCCTCGGCGCTTCCGCGTCGCTTCCGCGTGCGGTGGGTTTTGGGGGTAACTTCTGAGGTGACTGTGAATTTTATTGATATTTGGATATTTTGTACCAAACTCTTGCTCAGATTTTACCTGCATAATTTTCTTATTGATTGTTTTGACAGCAAACTGAAATCTCTTTTGCAGCTCCACTTAAAACTTAAGTTACATAATCCAAACTCGCAGCATATGGAGGAATGAAATAAAAAACATCCAAGACCTGCAAAAGAGCAGAAACGAAAAAAAAAAAAAATTCATTTAGAAATTTTCAAGGAGCAACTCAAAATCTATATTACGACAGTTAAACAGTTACTGTATTTCAGATAATGAAAAACAATCCCAAATTCTTTTTAAAGCAATTGCTATTTTAAAAAACAGATCAGTTCGGAGGCCTTTACAGACTGCTTAAGAAGTAAGATTAATGCTGTAACATCCAGGGTTCCCGCACTGCAGCCCGACAGCTGTGGTGTTGATAACTTAGGAATCCTGATCAATATGGCATAAATGTCACATATTGTTCTCGTCAGTATGCATGAATTTCTACAATGTGTATTCACAATAGAAACACTTACCTCGGTATCACTCTTGTTCTTACAACATGCATAAAATACCACAAAATTACTGCACATGATATAGGAGAAGAAAACACATTTGATAGGCTGTAATCTTTTCTGGACGAGTTGCTCACAATGCTAGCATAATATCAGTTGTTCTGCGTATGTAGACTTGATTTTATGGCTCTGATGCTCTCAGTGTAGACTTGACCAGATCACTTGTACAGATAATCTTCAAGAGTTTTTTGTTTTTTTGGTATTCCAGCAATTTTAGTCAAAGTAATGGTAACTCAAGGGGTTTGCTCCTTCTCCATCGTCATTGTAAACAAAGACACACAAAAAAAAATCCCAGTGGCAGTGCAGTGCAACCCTACTAGCAAAGAGCATTTTGGTGCAAGGACAGAGAAACAGTATACTGATGTAGAAGGGCGAAAGCACTTAGGGTAGGTTACTTGTGTAAGCCACAGCACACCTGTGGGTCCTACATGGATTAACTACAAAATACAATCCAAGCTTTAAGTTTCCATGAAATTTCAGGTATCAGTAAATGATGAAAACACAATCTTTGCTGTTGGTATGTTCAAGAGTACTTGGGGATTTGTCATTTCCTGTGAGATCAAAAAGGCTGATGACCTATTGAACTTTGCATATTAGCACAGATGATGCAGAGTGGATACTGATGCGGACTGGTGACTGATCAGACCCATGGCCAGTCTGAACAGAATGTGCTTTCGGGGAAGAGAGCCTCCCCAGCACTCAGAGCACTCTCAAGTTGGAGAATCAAAGGAGAATTCTAATGGGGGAGCCAACATCTACTCAGAATGGGATTAAAAAAAAAGGAAAACTTCACTCATTCGAACAATATATATATACATTTCAGCGGGTCAAGCATGTGCTGATAGTGATATTTGCATTTGACAGTTGTTTATTTTGATCTTGCGAACCAGCATTGATGTGTTTATGTGTCATTGTCTGCACGGTAGCTGCTCCATGCGTCTTGCTAATGATCAGCTGTGGCTTGAATTTCTACTTCACAACTGTAATCCCAAAATACCAACTACAAGAAAATGGAACTGAGGGAAGAAGCCAGACAAGCACAATTATCATATTTTAAATCTTTGCAAGAGATAACTCAAACAGTTTCCACAAGTTTGACACAACTCCTGATTGAGATCAGCAGCAGGATGCGTTACACAACTGTGTATGCAAATATATGGCGCAGCAATGGGATTTGTCAGTTGAGAAAAGTGTCTGGTACAAAAAGTGATGAGATATCTGTAAATACACTAAGGCAAGATGCTTTGTTCTGACTGTTTTACTGGGAATTCAAGTGCAAGGATGTCAGGATTACCAACGGCAGAGTGTGCCAGGTATCAACAACTCTTTCTAATGCACTGGACCACAAAAGTAGGTGGTAGATTGATTCTTGGATCAGAGACTTACTGATTGGACATAGCACACACTCTTGGAACTGGTGAGGCATGCTGAGAGGATCCAAACTCTCAGATAAAGCTGAACTTTCAGCCCCCTGCTGATCTGCACCGCCTTGCATTGTTTCCACATTTATCCATCTGCATAATACAGCAAAGCCCAACTCATCTTTTCCACAATGAAGGGAATGTGAAGCCAGCACAGTAGTAGGACACTAAAAATATGAGTTCTAAAATCCACTGCAGCTTGAAACGCAGCTGGCATGATCAGATCAGCTTAGACGGGGCAATAATTGTACCCAATCATGCCTCTGTGTTGGGTAACAGAATCATAAGAGGTTATGAAGTTAAATTCAACGAAAAGATAAAAGAAGTCATTATGCCTCCAGACCTCAGCTTATTACCTCCACTGGCCTCCTTACCAATCTTGGCCAAATGTTACATCACTAAGCCATTAAGTTCCTGTGTCTGTTTGTGAACATGAATCTATCAATCACAAACATAAAAATCCCCCATTTATGACTGGAGGAAGCACGGACAAGAACAATACTGTACAGATGAAGTCACTGGATGGTTTGGGATAATGTCACCTCACTCTGCACAGCCAACCCTCTTTTCTTGGTTGCTAGGAGACAAAACTGTAGTGCCTAAAGGTTTTCAGACATT
Organism: Craterocephalus amniculus; assembly: GCA_036024015.1. NCBI lineage: Eukaryota > Metazoa > Chordata > Actinopteri > Atheriniformes > Atherinidae > Craterocephalus > Craterocephalus amniculus. The sequence continues at coordinate 13,579 of JAVQJG010147602.1, forward strand.
GTGTAACATACCACAGCCCTACTTTTTCAGTTTAAGTGCGAGAAATGCATTAAAGGTGGAGGAGTTTGCCAATTTTAATGCTTTAGTTATCCTGTTATTGCACGAAAATGCTATAAACAGTCACATTTATAGAGTCATGTAGTCTGTGTACTGTTGAATAAATGAGGTTTTACCTTCTTGACAAAACAGCAGCTTTCTGTGACAAAGATAGATTAGCTGGATTATTAAAGCACAGATTAGATTGAAAACAAGGGAAAATTGCACCTTATTAACTGAATGGTCATATCCAAGAATTCAGAATTCAGAAGTCTTGCACATTTTTCTTCCTTCCTGTCAGTGTTTGATTGTAAAAGAGTTGTATATCTCCAGTGGGGGGCAGTAAAGAGCTTTATCAGGTTGATATTAATTGGAACTTTGCTGCTCTTTTTGCGCTGTACTTTTTCCTTCATTATGTTTTTTTGCATGTATTGTCCACCCTCAAAAGCATCCTAAAGTGGTTCCTAACCTAACAACAAGGATGTGGAAAGAGGCGTTTTGAGATCTATAATATCCAGTCACTCAAAAGCAAAATACACTGTTCAGCCAAAACAGGAAGAACAAACTGAAAGGTAAATTGAGCCCTGATGATTATTCAATTAGCAAAAGAACATTTTGTTCTTGAAGTTGAAGGCTTTGAAGCTGAAAAAAATTGGAAAGCATGAGTGTTAAGGGGGTTTTTCCCATATGAGATGACATCCGACATTGATGCAGAGAAAAGCATTCAGTCACCTACATACAGAACTGTGGGTGCCCAGTATTCACTGATGATCATGACACAGAGGAGCTGTTGTAACATTATCTCTTCTTGCTTCAAACTATTAACATACTGATGCTTGGTCAGGGTGCCTTTAAATCAATTTTCATCATACTGGGTGACCCTTTACTATCATTTATTGATGCACATTCTGCTTACATACACTGCAAGTTGTGCAAACAGTAAAGAAACAAAGAAAAAGGAACAAACAGCACTCTACAACATTTGTTTGTGAACAACACATAGCCTTCCTCTTGAGGAGGTTTGAGGGGTGGTGGAGGATAATCACAAGACCCACAAACATAGGAATCAACTTTGAGGCCAGTCATCACACTGATATTGTCCCTTTTACAATCATGCTCCTCGTTTTCCCTTTCTTTGTCAATTTTTTTCTTGAACTACTTTAAGTGTAATAAATGCACCATTATTTCACATTGAAATAATATTTCATTGCTGGAAACTTGGCTGACATCTTTTAAGGTTTCTATGGTAACAGATCACTGACAATTAGGTCACCATTTGGGAAATGCTCTGTATCTCTAAAATTGACACAGAGGGGGTTGATTGTTGCACAAATCCTTGCAAACATTAATAATTAAAGTGTGACATGAAGGTGTTTTGAAGACTGCCATGATGCACAGAATTGGCCACGTTGCTACAAAGTATCAGTCCAGACTTTTACTTTGGGCTCCATATTTCCCAATCTCAACATGATGGATCATCTGTGGCATGAGTAGCAAAAAAAAATAAAAATCTTAATAGTTTTTTTTGCAGCATTTTGAAAAAAAAAAAAATGGAGGTAAATATCTTTAATGTACTCCGTCAGTTCAGGTGCTATTTTCAGACTGTTTATCCATGGGGAACATCTCTCTGCAGTGCAAGTGACTTTTCTCTTTTCAAAGAAAATAACACACTAATCCGCAATCCAACATTTAAAGCTTGATTATGGGATTAGTCTGTGGAAGACACTCAGTTCTCCAAATATTTGACCAGGGACACTGCAAGCTTTAGGTGAACTGAGGTGCTTTTAAGGTGATCAAAAATAAGGACTTGGGATTCACATTCAAGGTTCAGACTAAGGATTAATAATTATATCTCAGTTACAAACCTTCATGTAGATGATGAACTGGATGGCACAATTCAGCAATTGGTTATTATAGGAGCAATATAAACATCCTTTGGTCTTGGCTTCAAAAGGAATGTGAGATTTTGTGGTAAAATCTGAAGTGGTTGTCCATGATGCCATCTTTGAAACCTGGTCATCCCACTTTTAATCTGCCTGCAGTCTACAGTACATTTTGATTTCTTTACATAAAAAAGTTAATTGGATTGGTGACATTAAAACTACCAAAGGCTGCAACTCCAACTTGAAATGAAAATAATTAAAATATCTTCAAGCAACTTTTAAGGTTAGAGTTTTAGGATATATTCGGAGCTTTACATAAAATGAATCAGATACATCCTTCTCACTTTAATGCAGCTTTTATAATGGAAATTACTCTAGGTACATTATGCAGGATACATGCATGCATAACCTCTTATTACAACACTCCCGGTGCATGTCATGCGTTTTTTATATAATGTTTCCAGTGTTTTGCCTCAGAAACTAAAAACTGGCCAGAAGAAAATTGCAGTGTGAGCCACTTGAAGTGCAATTAAATATCAGCTCTGTACTCTGAAAAACCAGCCTGGAAGGAAGACCAAGAATGGAACAGGACTGAGAGCAGGGTACGTGATATCAGCTTTTAAAGCGAGCCCCTTTCAAGCTAAACAAAAAGGGACAGCATATATATGAAAGCATTGTAAGGTTAACAAAGATCACTACCCATATTAGAACTGGGTATTTTCATGTAATAAATGCAGAAAATAGAAATAGAAAGCGATTATTACGTTGCAAATAAACAAAGATGCAGAAAAGAGTAAGCATTAGCATGAACCTGGCACTCTAATCATTTCGTGTAAACCAAACAAAAAGTTCATTAAATCATTTTTTAACCTGTTCATCTGTAGTGTCCACCTATTTAAAGCATGTTTTCCAGTGAGCATTCAACAAATTCAAAATTCAAATGCACTGATTTATAGAGCACTTTTCATACAAATACATTACATTACATTACCGTCATTTAGCTGACGCTTTTATCCAAAGCGACTTACAATTGAGTTTTACCAGCGGTGCCATCACTGGAGGCAATGAGGGTAAGGTGTCTTGCCCAAGGACACGATCGGAGACTGAGGTGGGAGGGCCAGGATTCGAACCTCACGTCGAATCACCATTCACATCACTGAACGACCTGCCCTACCACCTGAGCCACCTGTCCCAAATACATAAGTGCTTTCCATAAAAAATAAGAACACAGAACAATAAACAGTTCTAAAATCACCCACCTAATCATACTCTCACTGACATCATTCAGTCAACCCTCAGCCCAACCCTTCTGACTCTTCAAAACTGAGCAAAAATCTTTGATACTGCAGTGAGGCAACAGTATGTTGGGGATTCACACTAGGACCCAGCCCACCCTTGACCACCGAGGCCACCTCCACAGGCATCCATCAAGACCAGGAGAGCCAGAGGTGCACATCATAGCTAAGGCTGCAGTACAAGAACTCTGGTCAACTATTCGAAGGCAGTCTCTGCAACAGCAACCCCATGGACTGTGCAGCCATAGCCCCGATGTGAAGAATCCTCATAAACAAACCCCTGGTGTTGATGAAAAACAAGATCAAATGAAAGCAACAGGTGTACAATATGAATAAAAAGAAAATAAATGAGAGCATAAAACTAATAGTAAACCTGTCCCACAACCAAAAATTCACCACTTTACTGTATTTATCAGTCATTTTTCAGTCCAGGAGGGAGAGGGCAATAGCAGTAGTGGAAAGTCAAGCTGGGGAATTTGTGTGCAGCAGGCATTCAAGAAAAGTTTTTAGATATTTTTTTATCCTAGCAAGTTAATGGTGGACCTGTGTGGTCCCGTAGAGTTCCATATTCAGTGACACCCCTGCTGTACTCTCCCTGCATATAGAGAATGTCAGTAAATACTGACTTACATCTTCAAAACAAACACAAAATGAATTTTTCTGAATTTTTTGGCCAAACCAACAAACTGTGTTCAGTGACTTGGCTTATTACTTTAATAATTGGATTTCTTTGTTTACATGGTTGCACTAAGAACTTGTACTTGAGTGTATTTACTCAATTCAGAAAGAAAAAAATCATTTGGATGCAGCTTTAACTTTACCAAGAGAAAAAAGAAAGAAGATAACTTCAGTTCTTTAACAGTGAGTGTCAAATCTGGCAGTGGCAGAAACAAAACAAATGTCTGAATATGACTTACTTGAGATCAAACAAATCTATAAACTGAAACTCTTTTCTTGGTGAGAAATTATAGCCTGTTAGGGTGTGATTTGTGTATTTGTGTCTCTTCCAAGCGAAAGTGTGCTTTGAATTTTTATTAGTGTGGGTGACAGATGCAGAATATCAATGGCAGATTTTTCTGAGCCCGGTTCATTTTTTGCATTGCCTGCATTTTGAGATATAAGGATCCTGTCAGAAAACTCTGTTATTCGACAACAACAAATGATATGTGCAGTGATGGTCAGGAATAAAAGTTTTTTTCTTTTTTTGTATTTTTCACAAATTCCTTTTAGTTCTTTTGCCCAGCTGTTCATCCTGCAGTGCTCTCTCTGAAGTGATGCTCAACTTCAGAGACTGGTTGAGCAGTATCTTCAGCTGTGAGAGACTTAGAGTTTCTTGGCATGCCTGGAGGCCCACCTACCTTGGGTGATTTGGGATTTGTTACCAGAGATTTTTTTGTAGCAGCAGCATATGGGAGGTGAAGAAGTTGAACTGAACTAATGGCCCATTCATTTCTGTTGACAGGATGCAGCAGAGTCTGGATTTAGGCCATATGTTGAGGTTTTGTGTGGTTGTCTGTGGCCACACTTCCAGAAAGTAGACTATATTTCTCAGTGGATCTGGGGCTGACAAGTTATTTGTTAAAAAAGTGCAGTTTGTTTTTAGGAGAGCACTGCATTTCTTGACTAAACTCATCCACTGAAAAAAAGAGATGAAAGCCAAAGCCAGGAATCACTCTTACTTTCAGGTAACTTAATTAAAAATCTGAGTCAGATGCAATAAAGGCTCCACCACTCTGACCTTTTAAGGTTCAAAATACCATGCCGTCTGCTGTCATCAATGACGAAAATAAATAGTGACAATAATACCCCGTTTCCACTGAGCGGGTCGGTACGGGTCGGGTCGCTATTTTGAGTGTTTCCATTGTGGAAGCGACCCATTAAACCGACCCGTTCCGGACCATTTATGGCCCCACTTCAGTTGTGGGT